>CAMOHE010047844.1:0-18135 GCA_946598075.1 Artocarpus hirsutus
GTGTTCTTCTAAATCATTGACCATGTCAACCATATTGTCTTCATCCTCCATTTTATCCTCCACAATAGATTGCTTTTCTTTATTTAGTAAGGTTGGATTGAAATTAGACTCACCATGAAAATGCCACATTTGATAACTACTTATGATTCCATTTTGAAATAAATGTCTTCTAACAATTGTAATTGGATGCAATCTATGGTTTCCACATTGAACACAAGGACATCGAATTTTATCACCATTTGCATGACTTTTGGCAAAATCCAAGAACTCTTCCACACCATTCACATACTCTTCAGACAATCGAAAATCCCACATCCATTTCCTATCCATTTTGCAAATCCTAAATCAAAATAATAAATAGCAATTATTCAATTAAAATTAATTTCACAATTTATATATATACCCATGCCTACATATATTAATTAATCATAAAAAAAAATCGCCCGGCCATCATAAATTAAACAAGTTACACATACTCATTATAAAACGAAGAATCATACCCATGATCCACAATACAAACTTCATGGAATAAACAACAAAATGAACAACTATTTATCAACTTCACGGAATAAAGAAAAAAATCAACAACTATTTATCAATTTCGGATTAATAATTATACAACACAATCAACAACTATTTCTCACTTTGTACAAAAAAAACTTACAATTTCGGCTGAGATTAAGGAGTGTGGAGGCGGAGAGAGACGGCGGCGGCTGATTCAGAACGGTCTGTGTTTGTATTTGTAAAGTGTGTTTCTGAAATATACTGTCTGAAAACCGAGGGTGGGAAGGCTTTAAATGAAGCTACCACGACGGTTTTCAGAGTAAAACCGTCATGGTAGAGATCGGAGCTACCACGATGGTTTTTGGAGAAAACCAGAGTGGTATCCCTAATTTTCCACGATGGTTTTCTCCAAAAACCATCGTGGTAGCTTTAATCTACCACGATGGTTTTTGGAGAAAACCGTCGTGGTAGCCCTAATCTTCCACGACAGTTTTCTCCAAAAACCGTCGTGGTAGCTTCGATTTTCCACCTCCGATTTTTGTCCTAACCCTTGAAGATACCACGACAGTTTTCTGAAAAAACCGTCGTGGAATAATAGAGATACCACGATGGTTTTTTCAAAAAACCATCGTGGTGTCTTCCCACCTTCTCACGACGGTCTTCGTTTTCACGGGCGTAACTTGCTGCGCATTTTTGCCCTTTACACGACGGTTTTTGTGAAACGGTCGTGAAATAAAGGTCGTGTAATCAATATTTTCTTGTAGTGCTAAACATATCTAGTACATCAAATCTGGACATTATCAGGTTCATTGAACCTAGACACAGTAAACCCAAAATTCGTTCTTGGTCTGTTTTAAGTGTGCGATCCTGTAGGTTCACATAATGTTGGTAGTGGGCTTAAAATTCTGTTTTTAGCCCACAAATTATAAGCGACCTCTAGCAAGACATTATGATTACTCAAGTTATATGAATGTCAATAATCTGACATAACCTAATCCACAATAAGTATTAAAGTCCTTTTGTCACTAGATACCTTGATTGAACATAAGGCATGGTTTATGTCATCCTTATACTATTCAATCATATTATTTCTCAATATTAAGTAGACTGATATTGATAACCTTTATCAATTTATCTCAGCATGGCCATACATTTTACTTCAGTTTAACTTATCGAGGGGCCCATAGATATCTTTCTCATGATAAATGAGGGACAAATTCCTTCTTAATCACTCACATTCCTCACAAGATTCACTTTATATCCAACAACAATCCAGTCCATCATCCTGTTAAAGATAATATTAGAATATAGAACTTGCCGTGTAGGAAAAAGTAAAATATATGGCCATACTGAAATGAATTAATAAAGGTTATCAATATCAGTCTACTTAAGATTGAGAAATAATATGATTGAATAGTATAAGGATGACATAAACCATGCCTTATGTTCAATCAAGGTATCTAATGACAAAAGGACTTTAATACTTATTGTGGATTATGTTATGTCAGATTATTGACATTTGTATAACTTGGGTAATCATAATGTCTTGCTAGAGGCTGCTTATAATTTGTCGGCTAGAAACAGAATTTCAAGCCCACTACCAATGTTTTGTGAACCTACAGGGTTACACACTTAGAACAGACCAAGAACGAATTTTGGGTTTACTGTGTCTAGGTTTAATGAACCTGATAATGTCCAGATTCGTTGTACTAGATATGTCTAGGTTCATTGAATCTGACATTATCTAGATTCTTTGAATCATATTTGAATTACTAACATTATCTAGATTTTCTGAATCATATTTGAATTACAGACATTATCTAGATTCTCTAAATCATATTGAATTACAATTTAGCCTAGTTAAAATCTAACTCTATCTCGAAGTCAATAGATATATATATATATATCTGTTTTAGGGTTTCTAGCTGAATTAAGAAGAGAAAAGGCGTTCTCTCATTCTAAAAAGGCAAAAGACATTAAAACCTTAAAATTAGAGAGAATCATTTAACGCAAAAGAGAGGGTGCTAGCACACCAATCTGTTTTTTGAGAGAGTCTGTTTGTGTGGATGCCTGTAAAGGGCGTTGCTCTAAGTAACAACATCTGAATCTAATCCTGGATACTAAAAGCTCGAGTTAGGGTGTCACCGGAGTGAACCCGTACTCTCCCTTCCAGAATCTTGCCCTTTTTGTCATCTTGGTAAGATTCTATGACTTTCTTATCAATCTAATCAAATTACATAGATCCTGCGAGGGTTATGTGGGAATTAATATTAATTTTCCGCTGCTTATTGAATACCAAAATCCAACAAAACCCAAAAGTGCTATCAGAGTGACTTGTGAATTCGATTAAATTGATTTTATATGGTTCTGTGTATATGTGAAATGCATGAATACGATTTATACATTAATTAGATTAATGTGTTTGAGATTTTATTTGATTAAATGTTTTTATTGTGTTAATTTGATTAATACATTTATTGTTTCTTATAACCTATTGTTGTTAATTTTACAATTTAACAAGAATCTAGTAATCTGTTTTAAGTTGATTAAACAATATACTGTAAATATGGTTTTGGTTTTATTAAGGTGGCAGATTGTTTAAATGTTAAATAGTGATAATCTGTTTTGAACAGATTAATATATATCATACGGTCTGTTTAATTGTTAAACAAGGATGATTGGTTTAAAACAGATCAATAAATTCATGAATTCGTTTAAGTGTTAAACAGAGATTAATTAATTCTATTATGAACAGATTAGGTAATCTAATTAATTAAACTCAATGGATTTAGGCAGCAACTCATTCAAACAAGTAAGGTAAGCCGTTTACCTTCCGGGGGCGCTGCCCCTTGACCCCGAATTGATTCGTCACATATATCATTTTGGTCATAATAAAAATTTAACTTTAATGAAATTATATTATTATGTTTATGTGTTTAGTGTGAATTGCATGGTGCATAGCATGGCCCTTTTACACCAATGTGATTGGCAGGTTTTATTTAATTTTATTTTGGGTTTGTAATTTTAAATACATCCTACGTGTCGTTTATCAATTTGTTGTAATGTATTTATTTATTTAGTAGAAATAGAATATTTTATATTGCAATTTACAATGTAAAATCAAAGCCCAAAATCAAGATAGATGGAGGTTCAAGATATAGGCTCAAGATGGAGTCCGTTCATGGCAATCTAAGGAAATCCATGGAGATGAAGATTACCTAGGATTGACCATTAACCTTATGAAGATCAATTTAGATTTAGGCCATGCTATGATACATTTATTGTGTTTTATTATGATATGTATGTGATGCAACATAATAATAAACAATAAAATGAAAATAAAGTAGAACCCTCATTTAATATTAAGTCATTAAAATGCCTTCCATAATTCAACACTTGTCAAGACTTGGATTGCTAAACATAGATTCTGCCAAAGCAGGGTGTGTTAAGCCATCTAGGTAAGACATGATGGATAATAGTGATATCCATATGTTTGAAATGGTTAGACTTAACTAGGTTATCAAAATAGTTTTGGACCTAGGGCATTAAATGGGATTTTAATTTTCAAGGACATGTGATGTCAAATCCCATATTTATCCAAGAGTTACATAAGATGTAATTGGTAAAGTGTTACCTACCTAAATAACCATACTTAGGTGATAAGCCAAAGCTTACTTAAAGTGAGGTGAAATATGGATCTTCGCCCACTAAAATTACAATTGTTGTGATTGCTAATTTAATATTGAGGGTTATTGATTTGATAAAATTAGTGGGATTTAAATTATGTCTCGTTAAAAATTGTTTAATAAAATGCTAAGTACTCTATGTATATATTTGTTGTAGATAATGGCATCAAACACCGTATCTAACTTGTCACTACGAAGGATCCTTGAGAAGGATAAGCTTAATAGGAATAACTTCCTTGACTGGTATAGAAACTTGAGAATTGTTTTTAAACAAGAGAAGAAGAAATATGTCCTTGATCAACCTATCCTTGATGAACTAGCTGCTAATGCTCCTAAAGCTCAAAAGGATGCTCACAGTAAGCATCTCAATGACTCTGTTGATGTCACTTGCCTCATGCTTGGAAGCATCGAATCAGAGTTTCAGAAGCAACTGATGGAAATGGAAGCCTTTACCATGATAGGCCATCTAAAGGAAATGTTCCAAGAGAAAGCTAGAATTAAGAGGTTTGCCACCTTAAAGGCATTACTCTCATGCAAGTTGACTGTTGGCGGTTCAGTGAGTCCTCATGTTCTAAAGATGAAGGGTCATCTTGATCATTTGCAAAAACTTGGTCTTGAGATTAGCTAAGAGTTGGCTGTTGACATCATTCTACAATCTTTTCCAAATGCATATGATGGGTTCGTTATGAACTACAACATGCATAATATGGAGAAGACTGTTTCTGAGTTGCATGGGATGCTTAAGACTGCTGAACAGAACATCAAGAATACCAAAGATGTTCAGATGGTTAATAAAGGGAAAGGTATGAAAAGGAAAGGAAAGGGTAATAGCAAGAATAAGGCTTCCAAGGACTTTAAGAAGCCCAAACCTAACCCTAAGCCCAATCCTAAACCTAAGGCTAAACCACCAAAGGAAGGAGTATGCTTTTTTTGCAATGAGCTTGGTCATTGGAAAAGAAACTACAAGCTCTATTTGGATGATTTGAAGAAGAAGAAGAGTAGTGCGACTACTCCTTCAGGTATTTATGTTATAGAAGTCAATTTGTCTACTTCTAATTCCTGGGTATTAGATACTAGATCTAGATCTCACATTTGCACCAATGTGCAGGGTCTTAAGAGGAGTATAACCTTGGCTAAAGGCGAAGTGGACCTACGAGTTGAAAATGGAGCAAGAGTTGCTGCTTTAGCTATAGGAACATATGAGTTAACTTTGCCTAGTAGACTTGTTTTAAGTTTAGAAAATTGTTATTATGCACCTGCTATGAGTAGTAATATTATTTCTGTTTCTTGTTTGGACAAGGAAAATTTTGAGTTTATTATAGGAATAATAAATGCTCTATTTACTGTGATAACATTTTCTATAGATATGCTCCACGAACAAATGGTCTTTATGTTCTAAACATTGAAAATACAAATGAAAAGTCCATCTATAATGTAAATACAAAGAAGTTTAAATCTAAAGATTTAAACCCTACCTATCTTTGGCACTATTGTTTGGGCCATATAAATGAGAAACGCATTTCAAAACTCCATCAACATGGGCTTTTGAATTCATTTGATTTTGAATCATTTAAAGTATGTGAGTCTTGTTTATTAGGCAAAATGACTAAGACACCTTTTACTGGACATAGTGAAAGGGTAATGACTTATTGGGTCTTGTACATTCTGAGTATGTGGACCATTAAGTTCTACTACTAGAGGAGGTTTTCAATACTTCATTACTTTCACAGATGATTTCAGTAGATATGGCTATGTCTATCTAATGAAACAAAAGTCTAAATCTTTTGAAAAGTTCAAAATTTTCAAAAATGAAGTACAAAATCAACTTGGTAAAAGTATTAAAGCACTTCGATCGGATCGAGGTGGTGAATACTTACACCAAGAATTCATTGATCATCTTAGAGATTGTGGGATAGTCTCACAATTAACTCCACCAAGAACACCACAATGGAATGGTGTGTCTAAACGAAGAAATCGAACTTTATTGGATATGGTTTGATCTATGATGAGTCAGTCAGATCTTCCAATATCCTTTTGGGGATATGCTCTAGAAACTGCTGCGTTCATACTAAATAGAGTTCCATCAAAGGCGGTTCAAAAGACACCATATAACATGTGGACTAAGAAGTCGCCCAGTTTGTCTTTTCTTAAGATTTGGGGATGTGAGGCTTATGTGAAGCGTCAAATTTTAGATAAATTGGCACCCAAATCAGACAAATGCCTTTTTGTGGGATATCCTAAAGAAACTAAAGGATATTACTTCCACAATGCTTTTGAGAACAAAGTGTTTGTTGCTCAGAATAGTGTCTTTTTAGAAAGGGAATTCATTTCTAAAGAAGCCAGTGGGAGTAAAGTTCAACTTAAAGAAATTCAAGAACCACAAAATAGCATTGAACTAACTATGGAATCTCAACTTCATCAACAAGTAGTTGTTAAGCCTAAACAAGTAGCACAAGGCCCGAGGAGGTCTAGTAGGACACATTAGAGCCCTAAGAGATATGGATTTCTCTTAACTAATAATAATGATGTGATGATCGTGGATCAAAATGAGCCCACATCCTACCAGGAGGCCATGAATAGCCCTGACTGTGATAAATGGCTAGAAGCCATGAAGTCAAAGATGCAATCCATGTATGATAATCAAGTATGGACTTTGATTGATCCGCCTGTTGGTTTAAAGACTATTGGGTGCAAATGGGTTTTCAAAAAGAAAACAGACATGGATGGCAATGTGTATACCTTTAAGGCTAGACTGGTTGCCAAAAGGTTTTAAGCAAACACATGGTATAGACTATGATGAAACTTTTTCACCAGTTGCTATGCTTAAATCCATTCAAATTCTCCTCGCCATAGCTGCATACTATGATTATGAGATTTGACAAATGGATGTCAAAACCACGTTTCTTAATAGAAACCTACTTAAGGATGTGTGTATGACACAACCCAAGGGTTTTGTTAGTCCTGAGAATTCTAAAAAGGTTTGCAAGCTTCAAATATCCATTTATGGATTGAAGCAAGCATCTTGGAGTTGGAATCTTCATTTTGATGAAGCAATCAAAGAGTTTCGTTTCATAAAAAATGAAGATGAGCCTTGTGTTTACAAGAAGGTTAGTGGGAGTGCAATAGTCTTTCTAGTGCTATATGTTGATGACATTTTACTTATTGGAAATGATATCCCTGCTCTACAAAATGTTAAATCATGGTTAGGGAAATATTTCTCAATGAAAGACTTAGGTGAAGCTGCCTATATTCTAGGCATCAAGATCTATAGGGATAGATCTCCAAGGCTTATTTGCCTAAGTCAGAGTATATACATTGACAAGGTATTGAATAGGTTTAGTATGCAAGATTCCAAGAGGGGATTCTTGCCCATGTCACATGGAATTATTCTCAGTAAGACTCAGTGTCCAATGACACAGGATGAGCGAGACCACATGAATAAGATTCCATATGCTTCTGCAATTGGATCTATCATGTATGCAATGTTATGTACTCAACCTGATGTCTCACATGCCTTAAGCATAACCAGCAGATACCAATCAGATCCAAGTGAAAGTCACTGGACAGCAGTCAAGAATATCCTTAAATATTTGAGAAGAACTAAGGATGCATTCTTACTGTATGGAGGAAAGAAAGATGAGCTTGTTGTAAGTGGTTACACAGATGCCAACTTCCAGTCTGACAAGGATGACTTTCAATCGCAATCAGGTTATGTGTTCTGTTTGAATGGAGGCGTAGTAAGCTGGAGAAGTTCAAAGAAAGACACCGTTGCTGATTCTACAACAGAAGCTGAGTATATAGCAGCTTGAGAAGCAGCTAAAGAAGCAGTTTGGATCAAAAATTTTATTACTGGATTGGGTGTTGTTCCTAGTATATCAGATCTAGTAAACTTGTATTGTGATAATAACGGGTCCATAGCATAGGCTAAGGAACCTAGATCACATCAGTGATCCAAACACATACTCAGACGTTATCATCTCATTCGAGAAATCATTGACAGAGGACATGTGAAGATATGCAGAGTACCTACAAATGACAATGTTGCTGATCCACTCACTGAGCCTCTTCCACAGCCTAAGCATGAGAGTCATACTAGGTCAATGGGTATTAGATACAATATTGATTGGGCCTAGTGCAAGTGGGAGATTGTTAGTGATGTGCCCTAGGCCAATTATGTAATGACCACATATTGATTTCATTACATTTGCATTTTATTAACAAAGAGGCATTTTCATTATTGTTTTTATTCTAATTCTATGAATAGTTAATTCTACCTAAGGTCATCAAGTATGTGACTTGACAATAAAACTCTTAGGTGAAAATTGAATTATATTCTAAATTATCCCTAGTCGGTCAATATTATTGGGATAATAATGAATGAAGACTAGTATGAAGTTTGACTAGTATGCTACCTACTATTGAAGTTTGAGTAAGTTTAGAAGTCAGGTAAGTACATCTCTCACCTACAATATGATTGTTCAAAATTAAAAAGATTGATGTTGATGATATGTTATTTAACTTTTATTCAATTATTTATAATTCCGTAGATTTTAGTTTTTCAATTTTTTTATGAGATTTGGCAAGTTAAAGATATTTTACTAAGTTTAATGTTTTTGATAATGTTGTAACTATATTCTTATTTTTAGATGAAGTTATTTGATTTGATTAATAAGTCTTGTTAAAAAAAAAAAATTAAGCTATTTCATATTCTTTGATTATTCAAATTCTATAAAATTCTATTTTATCATAAATAATAGATATTATAAGATGGTGACTGTGACATCCCGTGATGGGTGTTACAGATATGGTATCAGAGAGGTTTTTGAATTTTGTCATGCCATCGCCATGCATTCATACCAGCATCCTCCAAGCAAGTTGTTCTTACTATAACTTAGGTTATAAGTGATGCTACATTTGATTTGATGACTAACAGGCAGTAGGCAATATGAGGAGAGGACAAGCACATAGACTACAACTTCAACAAGAGCCCACAGCCCAACCTAATTTAGCGAACGTGCTCGCTTAGCTTCAACAGCAACTTACAGATCAACAGAGAGTTATAGATAAGTTGAGGGCCAATAGAAATGGGGCTAATGAAAATGCCTAAGATAGCAATAGGGAGCAACCTTGCCCTCTTCTCCCACCTATAGTGGCTGCACTAGTAAAACCTATAGCTTGTCGAGAACCACTATTGGTACAGTTGAAGAAGGTCAAGCCAATGGATTTTGAGGGATCCACCGACCCATTGTTAGCACAAGAATGGTTCAAGACTATAGAAAATACTCTAAACCTAACAAGGTTGACTGATAATGAAAAAGTGTTATGTGCATCCTATTGCCTTACCATGGATTCAAGGATTTGGTGGGAGAGTGTGGAGCTAAAATACAATGTGAATGAGATGACATGGGCTGATTTCACCAAGGAATTTAATGAATACTACTTTAATACGAACATCACGAGGGAGTATTTTGATGAATTCAATGACCTTCATCAGGGTGACAAGTCAGTAAAATAAGCTTATTCCAAGTTTAACTGATTAGCACGTCTTTGTCCAAGCTTGGTGCCAGATAAGAATGATAAGGTATGAAGAATGATTAGAATGTTCTGACCAGAAATTGCAGTGCATGTCGACAACAGAGCATACCCACCTCAGAATGCAAATGATTATTTCAAAGCAACACTTTAGGCTGAGTACCACCTCAGAAATAGTAAGAATGAGTCTAACAAGCCTAGCCAACTACATAGTGAAGATAGGAGTCGTGGGAATAATGTGGGTCAAAATTGGCCTCGGAACAACTAGAGTTAGAAAGGTAATAACAAGTGGAAGAATTTCCTTGGACAGAAGAACAAAGGTAGCAAGCAAGGTGGTGGACAACAAAATAAGCAAGCCAGGTTCCCTCCATGTGCTAGGTGTGGAAAGATGCATTTGGGAGAGTGCTGTTAGGGCACAAGTCTGTGTTATAATTGTAGCCGTGAGGGCCATATCTCCAAAAACTACCCCAACAAGACCTATCAGCCTCAACAGCAAAACATCCAACAAAGAAATCCCCTTGCCCTATTCAACAACATGTAGGCCTCCGTAGGAGGGCCACTAATTTAGCAAGGAAGAATTGAAGCCCCTTTTATCTATAACAAATGCCAGAATCTATGCAATGACCAAGGAAGATGTTAAAGAAACCTCAACTATTGTCACAGGTCAGATTCTTATTATTCGTATGTTAATGCTTTATTTGACACAAAAGCTATGCACTCATTTATATCCACTTCTTTTGCAAAGAAGTTAGAGAGACCCTAGGATGAATTGAGATAGAGATTCATGATGTCACTACCATTTGGAGAAGTCATGATGTCTACTCATTGGCTACGTGCTATGTCGATGAATATTGTTGATAAAGAGCTTTATAGTGATCTAGTAGTACTCGACATGTACAATTATTATGTGATCCTAGGGATGGATTTCTTAAACAACTATAATGCATCCATTGAATGCCAAAAGTGACAAGTTAAGTTTAGAGTTGAAGGTGAAGAATGATTTGAGTTTGTTGGCGAATCAAGAAAGAAGACCAAGATCTTTCTGTCTACAGCAAAGGCTCAAAAAATGTTAGCCAATGGATGTATGGGCTTTCTAGCTAACATAGTTGACAAGAAGAAGGAAGAAAAGTTAAAGATTAATGATGTGCAAGTTGTTAGTGAATTCAAAGAGTTGTTTCCTGATGATTTGTCAAGGTTATCACCTAACAGGGAGATTGAATTTGGGATTGAAATTGTGCTTGGTATGGGGCCTATCTTAGAAGCGCCGTATCGAATAGCACTTGTAGAGTTGAAAGAATTGCATGAGCAGTTGAAAGAGCTTCTTGAGAAAGTATTTATTCAACCAAGCCATTCATCGTGGGAAGCACTAGTATTATTTGTAAAGAAGAAGGACAGGTCGATGAGGCTTTGCATAGACTATCGAGAGCTAAACAAAGTGACTAAAAGGAACAAGTGCCGGTTGCCAATGATTGATGATTTGTTTGATCAACTGAAAGATGCGACAATTTTCTCCAAGATCAACTTGAGGTTGGGTTATCACCAATTGAGGATAAAGGAAGGAGATATCCCTAAGTCTGCTTTTTAGACAAAGTACGGTCACTATGAGTTTGTGGTTATGCCTTTTGGATTGACAAATGCTCTTGGAGCATTTATGGATCTAATGAACTGAGTGTTTAGGGATTTCTTCGATAAATTTGTGATTGTATTTATCGACGACATCCTTATTTACTCAAAGTCTCAAGAGGAGCATAGTGAGCATTTGAGGATTACGCTACAAACATTGAAGAATTATCAGCTTTACACCAAATTCTTGAAGTGTGAATTCTAGCTAGATTGTGTGACATGCTTGGACCATGTGATCCCTAAAAATGGTGTGATGCTTGATCATGCAAAGGTGCAAGCTGTTAACAATTGGAGTCGATCAAAGAATGTTAGTGAGATAAGAAGTTTCTTGGGGTTAGTAGGATATTACAAGAAGTTTGTGGAAGGTTTTTCTAAGTTGGCTATGCCTCTAACAGCACTTACTCAAAAAGAAAAGAAGTTTGAATGGAGTGATGACTGTGAGCAAAGTTTCCAAGAGTTAAAAAGGAGACTAATGAGCGCACCTATTCTGACAATTATGGAAGGCGATGAAGGGTTTGTGATCTTCAATGATGCTTCAAAAATGGGTCTTGGTGCCGTGTTAATGCAACATGAGAAAGTAATAGCCTAAGCCTTAAGACAATTGAAAGATTATGAGAAGAAATACCCTAATCATGATTTGGAATTAGCTGCTATGGTTTTCGACTTAAGATATGGAGGGACTACTTGCACAGAGTCAATTGCAAGATTTACACCGATCAGCAAAGCTTGAAGTACTTCTTCATGCAGAAAGACTTAAATATGAGGCAACGAAGATGGCTGGAGTTGGTAAAAACTATGACTGTGAGATCCTTTATCATCTAGGCAAGACGAACAAGGTGGTTGATGCACTAAGTAGAAAATCTTCTGCGGCATTAATGTCAATACATAAAAGATCCCAGCCGTTGCAAAAAGAGATTGTGGATTTTGGGATAGAGTTGATTTCAAGACGACTGTCATCTCTGACTTTGGCTCCAACATTGTTTGATGACATTCGAGAGAAACAAGATTAAGATCTCAGTCTTCTGAGGACTAAATAGGAGGTAAAAGAGGGAAAATACAATGGTTTCCGTGTGTCTGACAATGGAGTTTTATTTTTGGGAGATCGATTATGTGTGTCGAATGTTGATGACTTAAGGAAGAAAGTGTTGAAAGAAGCTCATGTTACACCCTATAACATGCATCCTTGTTCCACTAAGATGTATAATGACATGAGAAATAGTTTATGGTGGTTCAGAATAAAGAGAGATGTGGCTAAATATATGAAGATATGCTTGACCTGTCAACAAGTCAAGGAAGAACACCAAAGACCAGGAGGAGTGTTGCATCTATTCAGATACCCAAGTAGAAATGGGAAGATATAGCTATGGACTTCATCAATGGGTTACCCAAGACTACCAATGGATTCAATGCTATTTAGGTGCACATTTTCTACCTGTGAGGATGAGGTATTCATTGGAGAAGCTTGCCCAGCTATATGCAAGGAGATAGTGAGACTTCATGATGTTCCTAAATCTATTATCTTGGATAAAGATAGTAGATTTACATCACACTTTTGGAAAAGTGTTCAGGCAGCTATGGGAACAAAACTATAGTTTAGTACTACTTTTCATCCTTAGGCAGATGGACGACTGAGAGGACTAATTAGATATTAGAGGATATGCTCCGTGCCTATGCTTTAGACTTCAATGGAAGTTGGTGCGAGAAATTACCATTGGTAGAATTTGCTTACAATAACAGTTATCAGGCAACAATAGGGATGGCACCCTATGAGGTATTGGATGGGAGGCGGTGTAGGACACCGATTTATTGGCACGAGGCAGGAGAGAAGAAAGAGATGGAAACAGAGATGAAAAAGAAGACAACTTTGTAGATAAGATGACGAAAATAGTGAAGATTATTTGCCAAAGAATTGAGATTGCTCAGAGCAGACAAAAAAGTTACGCTGATGTACGACGAAGGCCTCTAGAGTTTTCCGTGGGTGACTCTGTTTTTATCAAAGTGGCCTCAATGAAGGGAGTAATGAGATTTGGCAAGAAAAGGAGCTTAGTTTGTGTTATATAGTACCTTACGAGATTTCCAAGCGAGTTGGCAATGTGGCTTATGAGTTGGATTTCCCAAGGAGATGTCGACTATTCACATTGTTTTCCATGTCTCAATGTTAAAGAAGTATGTAGCAGACCCTGAACATGTGATCAAACCACAAATGATACAGGTTCAAGAAGACTTGAGTTATGTGGAGAAACCTATAGAGATTTTAGATAGAAAAGTCCAAAAGCTGAGGAAAAAAGAGATTATATTGGTGAAAGTGTTATGGCATAACCATCGAGGAGAGGAGAAGACATGGGAACGAGAGGATGATATAAAAGCTAGGTATTTGAATTGTTCTAAGTTTTGAGAATGAAACTTTTATAAGGTAGGAGAGATAGTAACACCAAAGTTTTATATTTAATGGCAAATAGAGAGTCTAATACTATAATTGATGACAATAATATCATTACTAACATGCTATTTAGTGATGTTATAGGTGACAGCGACGAATGGTTCAAGGTGCTAGGGAAAAGTTCAGGACAATTATGTGGGAATTATGTTTATCTATGATAAAATAATGTGATGATATATTTTGTTTTGTTTTAATTGAATAGAGTATAATAAGAAGAAATTAATTAATTGTATTGTTTTTATTTAATAATATAAATATATAAGAATACATAATTTTAATTGTATATATATAATTTATTAGTTATGTAAATTTTTTTGCACTTATGTACATGTGAATATGTATATAATGTTTAATTAAGAAGGCACTTGGGCCTTTTGGGCTTGCTTTGCCTTTTGCCGAAGAAAAAAAACGGGGGAAAAAAGGGGAAAAAAGAATTACACGTTAAAATATTAAAAAAATTCTTAGGGTTTTAGTCTCCACATAAAATCTATATAAGACCTCTTATTAGTAACCCTAGACTCACACTTTATTCATTCTTCATTGATTGGCTTCATGCTTGGTTTTCTTTGGCTTTATTAAGATTTCTAATCTCCCTAATTTCATTTATCTTGGTAAGTGTATTAATTATTTAACATGTTTGTTTGATGTTTTGGTTTATTATGTTAGTATTAGAATTATTTTTATCATCATGTGGATTCTTTCATTATATGTATATCATGTCAATTAGTCATTCAAAAGAGTTGATAATTTGGTTGTTTTGACTAACCTCTCATTAACCCTAGATTAGAGATATTATAGATTTTTATATTTTTGTTATGTAGATCTTTATGGGTGTATTTTATTATCAATTAGCATCATGTTAATTATGTGTTTACAATTTTAATGGAGGTTTTATTAGGTTATGGATTGGTATTTAAATTTTTGATGCCTTATGCCTACTTTTCATACAAACACCTAATAGCCACCGTGTTCTAGTGATTTCTGATTCTTTATTGATCCGTTTATATTTTTATTATATTTTTCTCAAATACTAGACATCTTAACCTTTCTTTTGGCTTTTAAATCACTTGAATTGAATTTTTCTTTAAATAGTTATGATTTTTTGATGTTGACCCTAAAAGCTACACAGTTTTACACAAACCTGAAATTTAGATTGAATTTCGAGGGCTTTTTCTTCATGCAAATTATTGTCAAAATTTGTGTGTAATATATCAAATTCTTTGTCTTTGAGTCTAGTTTCTAATGCCACTGAATTTAACTGATTTAAATTAAGAATAAATTATTATGAATTTTTAAGTGAATAAAGGTCATTCTACCTACTTTTGGGAATTATGCCCTAGGTTCATAAATTGTGATTTTGTGATTCTTGATGTTATTACATGATAAGGTGATTTTCAATGATAGAATGAGATGTTTATATGTTGTTAATAGTATTATTAGTGACTTATGGTCAATATAAATGTTTGGCATGAACTCTTTAAAGAAGTGAGCACACCGAAGACCCGAATCATTGTGTCACCTACCGTTGAAATTTGAGTAAGTCTAGAAGTCAGGTAAGTACATCTCTCACCTGTAATATGAATGTTCAAAATTAAAAAGATTGATGTTGATGATATGTTATGAAAACATTTTTAGATGAGGATTTTAAATAATGAGGAAGTTGATGGAAAACGATGAAAGATGATGTTATTTTTACCTCGTTATTCTATTTAATGGAAACCTTTTTATGAAAACCTATATATATGTATTATCTATATTATTATTTTGATGTTTTGAAAAGGCATTGTACACTTGACGAATTGATGGTGATGATGGGGTCTAGTGAAAAGACTGAACGATGAGCAGTCGCTTAATCTTTGTCACGGTGGATTTGGGGGTTGCTACCTTACTTTTTCCATGGCTAGCACACTTGATGATGACAGTACAACATCAGGGCCCTACCATATGATATTTTGAAGTATTACTATATATATTATTTAAAAATATATATATACATATGTTTATTTAATGATGAATTTATTTTATCAGACATTGTTAATTGATGAAAAGGTTTTGTGAGAGTTAGGGTGCACTTACTAAGCATTATGCTTACTAGATGTTTCTCATATTGCAACTAGGGACAAGAGTTAGGTATGAGGATGGAGGAGCTCGGTGCGGGTGTGTGTGTGATGATAGAAACAGAATATCGGAGCGATGTATCCTGTGTTAATGATGATTTAACTTTTATTCAATTATCTATAATTCTGTAGATTTTAGTTTTTCAATTTTTTATTAGATTTCACAAGTTAAAGATATTTTATTAAGTTTAATGTTTTTGATAATGTTGCAACTATATTTTTATTTTAGATGAAGTTATTTGATTTAATTAATAAGTCTTGTTTTTTTAAAAAAATTAAGCCATTTCATATTACTTTAATTATTCAAATTCTATAAAATTCTGTTTTATTATAAATAATAGATGTTATGAGGTGGTGATTGTAACGTCCCATGAGGGGGCGTTACACTCTCCTTTCTCCAAAGAGTCAAAAAGCATTATGCTTAATCTTCAATTAAGAGCTTAGCATTGCCTGGCACATAAGAGGTGATATAGGAGTTGATAAAGTTGTTAGACTAGGTGCCCTAATGATTAAATAATATAATAGTTTTTGAAGACATTTAATCAATAAAGAGTTTATTATTTATTTTCATATATCAAATGTTGTCCTCTTAATGTTCATTTATGTTGAATATATGATAAGCAAACAAAAGTCTAAGACTATCAATCTAAACCTTTAAGATCGTACATATGATGGATAGATTATGCGGAAGACATGAATGTTAAAGGTGATAGTCTAATGTGACACCGAAGCATTTCTAGTATATTGGAAATGCAATAACTTAAGCATTAAGTTAAGTGGAAATATGTGTCACAAGGATTATAGTTTAATCCAATTTCTATGATGAATTCTATAAAAGTCGAAGATAGAATTTTTAAGGGTCAAAATCATGCCATAGCCTTAAATAAAGAAGGAATGATATGGAAATAAGCTGAAAGCTTAATTGTTGCAAAATGTGTTATAACAAATGTTAAAATAAAAATATAGTTTAAGAAAAATACTGTTTAATAATATAAAAAATTATGCAGTATTAGAGTAATGCAGTGTAAGGAAGTACCAACAGTATAAGAAACATACTGTCAGTATAAAATTTAGACTATTTAAGGTAATGCAGTGTAGGAATTGGACTATTTAAGATTAAGCAGTATAGAAATTAGACTATTTAAGTTAAAGTAGTATAGAAATAATATTGTTGGAGAATATGGATGAATAAGGAATGTTGTAACAGTATAGAGAATATACCAACAGTATAAAAAACATACTGTCAGTATAAAATTTAGACTGTATAATGTTAAGCCTTATAAGATTACTTTATGTGATGGACGAAAATAAGTATGGGAGGTTATGGGACCTCATGAATTGTATGAAAAAGAATACTGGCAGTATAAGAAGAACACTGTCAATATAAACTTGGACTGTGTAAAAAAAAAATTTTGTGGGACCCACCATGACACCAAAGTGAATGAAAATATGCCACCTAGCCTATTGGGTGGCGTAATCATAAAAAGCCAAGTTAAGCAAAAAATGATGTCAAGTGATGACTAATGTTGGTAGTCATCAAATATGATTGAAATTCCAAAAATACCCCTTGGTATGGCCAATCAAATGTTGCCAAGAATAAATTAACTTTTTACTCTTAATGATGGTTTAGGGGTGATTTTGCATGATGACTCACCATTTTGTGAAAAAAAAAAAAGATCCATTTCTTTTCTTTATAAAGCATAGTGACAAGGAAAAAAGAAGAAAGAAAGAAAGAAAAAAATGCTTCATTTTTCTCCCAATGAAAACCGCCCCTCCCCTATGTTTCTCTCACTCAATATTTTGATGATTTAGGCCTTCAAATCATCTAAGGAAGTAAGATCAAGAGTTCTACGAAAAGATTAAGGGGTTTTAAGGTAAAACTCAAATTTTTTCCCTATTGTGTACTAGGGTTTTTGTTTAAGTTTTGATGAAATTTTTATGGTGAGGTATGACCTTGATGTCAAGGAAATTTGGAAGCTTTCAAGTGCTAGAAAGCAAGGACAAGCACTTTGCATGGATTAGGTCAAATCCTAGTCTTTTTAATTGAGCTAAAGTTTATGTTTTATTATGTATACTAAGTGTTTGATGAAATATTTAAGTTATGGCATGTAATATGGACATTATGGTATGATTGGTTTATGTTCTATGATGATGGTGATGAAGATGGAAAGAAGGAAAGTAAGGGTTTTAGGTTTAAAAGTGAAAAATTATTAAACTTTGTAAAGTTTAACTA
>CAMOHE010047845.1:0-12930 GCA_946598075.1 Artocarpus hirsutus
TTTTTAAGGGGAACAAGAAATTAATTATTGTTATTTTTTGAGAAGAAGTACGCAATGTATATTCCTCGGCTTTGAACCTGAAATCTTTTACTCCCCACCCAACACCTCAACATCTGGACTAGTACCAGATAAGTCAAGAAATTAAATCATCAATGCTTAAGGAATATGATCATGATTTTAATTTTTTGATTTTAAAACAATAATAAAGATCAGTTCTTGTCCGAGTGTTAGTTTCAGGCGGAGCATAGCAAAAAATAACATGTGTTCACCTTGTCAAATGATATTTCACGGCAAACTTTTCTCAGCATAGAAATGCCCTAACAAAAAAAAAAAAAAAAGAAGAAAAAAATTAAGCTTGTTCCTACTCAAAACATATTCGTTTTAAGTTGACATATGTACATGAAAATCCCAACTTTTTGGAAAAAAAATGGTGAACATGTTTAAAAAAATGACGTATCACGATGAGGCTAAAATCCCATGAAAACAAATAGAGGTGCTCAGTATAATTTCAAGATAGGTTACTACAAACAGTAATCAAGTGTCGGTGATGGTTTGTACTTTGTGATGTAAGTAGCTTGCTGCCTTATCGATGGATGGTAGCTTACCGTGTTTTTCGTGGTCGTCTGTGAATGTTGCGATACTGTGAATAGTAATCTACCATGTTATCGGTGTTCTCCTATCGTGATACCACAGGCAACTTTCCAGACCACTAAAAACACAAATTTAAAATATGAAAAAGAACTCTAGATTGACACCTAGCTAACAAGCAGGAAAGAACAATGTTGAGGGTGAGCTCAGCGTTACTGTCGGAAAACCAATCTCTAGGCGGTCGGCCCAACAGCTCGGCAAAGATGCAGGGAGCTGGCGACCGACCCTGATAACGCTAAACCCCATGTTCGAGGTGCTCCTCAGGGTCGCAGCACACCAGGCTGCCTCCTCGGATCCAATACCAGCTCGGGTTGGACTGCGGCCATGCTGAAGCAGCCTGCCACACACCATTATTGCTCAACAAATGGCACACAACTTACCGCTAGATGGGAGATGATCCATCGGCCAAGGGACGTGACACTTGTCGCTGGCAACCTGATAGGCCATAATGTAACACTCGGGTTGTGGACAAAACCCACCTAACACCCGGTCCAAGTAGTGGCCTATAAATAGGACGCATTAATTGCATAGAGAAGGCTACTTCCCACCTAACCAGTTCCAATTCTCGACCTCTGTCGAGCAAACCCGGCCTTAAACATCGGGGAGCCCTGATTTGTTTACTGACCACCTTACGCCTTCGAGGTGTCCTCCTCTTGTTGCAGGTCAATCGGATCAGGCAGAAGCGAACAACGGGGAGTAGAGCACCATGTGCTGTCGTACGTGGTGTTGGTACGACGTCGAAACACGGTAAGCATCAACATTTTGACGCTAGGAGGAGGGCCCCTCATGCCTTTCAATTAAAATACCAAGCATAGCCATTTCTCGGTTCACAATAGTAACTCGAGGGAACGCCCGGGATGACGCTGCCTAATAGGAGGGGTCGGGTGATCAGCGAAACTAGCATCAGAACACCGGCAGACCAAGGGGCTGCCCGCGAGCTGAGGGGTCCCGATCCAGGGGACAAGGAAGTACAGCGCGAGCCGAGCAGGCACCAGACCCGATCATGCAGGAACCGATCTGGGAACTTACTAATGCTGTCTAGATAATCACCCAACAGCTTGCATAGTAGGCACAACACCAGGTTGTACCCGGCCTCCTTCCCCTAGCCCCTACTGACTAGGCTGGAGGTCGAGTAGGACGGGAGATCGTCCCCATTGATGAAGCAGACTCCAGACGCACCCGAGGATCTGCGCACGATATCTCGGCCAATAACAAGCTTGTTCAAGAAGGCCGAGTCAACCTGCAGGTGCCGTGGGCACCATCACCCCAAGGTTCTCGAGCCTCTGTTTTTGATAGGCTCGAGCGCCTAGGGGTACAACTAGGATGAGAACCCGAAGTTGGCAACCAGGCCGAGGGCGGAGCACCCTATAGGGTCAAATTGCCCGAGGATACAAATAGTCGTTAGCTCCAGGACCTACAGTGGCAAATCGATGAAATTTGCAATAACTGGTTTGGCCTAGAGGACGCGGAAGCCCTGAATCCTCCATTCCCCGACATGATAATGTGAGCCCCTATGCCGCCCAAGTTCAAGGTCCCACAGATCAAGGCTTATGATGGAACCACGGATGCCGACGAGCATGTCGAGCTATTCTGAGGACATATGCTTCTCCAGAACGCCAGCGACGTAGCTATGTGCAAAGCTTTTTCATTGACCCTCACGGGCCCAGCTTGATAATGGTTCAGACGGCTTGAGCCGGTGTCCATCACTTTTTTCTGGCAGCTGGCCGATGCCTTCTCAGTGGCATTTTCTACCACGAAGACTAGGAGAAAAGAAATTACGTACTTGTATGCTGTCAAGCAAGGGGATGACAGCGTCTGAGACTACATAAACAGGTTTACCTGAGCAGCACTTGAGGTCAAGCATGTCGAAGATGAGACCCTCAAACACATTTTCGTAGGGGGCCTCCTGAGACGAGAAGCTTACCTGGTCCTTAGCATTCGAGCAGCCGAGCATGTTTTCACAAATGCTCGGCTATGCTCAGAGGTACGCCGACGCAACAGAATATATGAAGAGCAGTAAAGAGGAGGCCGGCTCGAGCGGCACAAAGAAAAGCAAGAAGCAGAAGGCTCCTGAGCAGGCGGGCGCCAAGCAGAATAAGAAGCTGAGAAAGGATAAGGTTGAGAAGCCAAAGACTTTGACCGGGAAATTCTAGAGCTACAAGCCCCTAGTGGCGACAATTGACGAAATATATGCCTAGGTGAGCGGGAAAAATTTGTTAGCACCCTCGCCTAAGCTCAAGGGCAGCAGGGTGAAGCGGGATCAGACGAAATACTATGAATTCCACAAGGACGTGGGGCACACTACCTGAGAATGTATACAGTTGAAGGACCAGATCGAGAGGCTGGTCTGAGGAGGACATTTAAGGGAGTTCGTTGAACGGGTTATAACACCGGCTACCAAGACCGATGAAAATGGGTCGTTGAGCCGAGACGGTCAAGATAGCCGACGTAACGATGGTAGGATCACCCCAGAACCCCCGAACATCGTTCACACGATATTCAACGGGCTTGTTACAGAGGACACCTCGAGTAGTCGACGAACTTACGTCCAAGAAGCTCAGCTGGTGGAACACAGTGAGTTCATCAACATGTCCGAGCATATAAACAAGATTTGCCGCCAGCAAGACACTCCCATTACATTCACTAAAGAGGAAGCCGATAAGCTCATCCACCCACACAACGATGCCCTCGTTTGTGAGCTGCACATTGCCAATAACATTGTGCGACGAGTGCTCGTCGACAATGGCAGCTCGACCGACATCTTAGTTAAATAGGCTTATGACAAGATGAAGATCGGTAATGTTATAGCCGTTTCGGTCTAGATCCCGCTGTATGGCTTTACTGGCAAATGTGTCCGAATAGTTAAGAAGGTTGCATTACCAGTAACCTTTGGAGTGGGAGCTGCTCGGGTCACTCTGATCGTCGACTTCCTCGTCATTGATAAACCCTTCCAGTATAATATTATTCTTGGCCGACCAACCCTGAATGTGCTGAAGGCCATAGTGTTCACATACCACCTGGCAATGAAATGCCCCACGGAGAATGGGGTTGGAGTCATCTGGTTGTCCCAGAAGGATTCCCGATCTTCCTATGAGAATGCCATCTGCATAACGAGCATGCAACTGAACGTCTCGGCTATCTGCATAGCCGATGAAGTAGAGCTTCCAATGGATCTAAAGTCCCAAATGCTAGCCGACCTCGACCCCCGACTTCCCAAGGAAGAGGTAAGAGCAACTCCTATCCAGGACTTAGTGCCATTCAACTTGGACCCAGAACATCCCGAGCGCACAGTCCAACTCAGATCACAGCTGCTAGCTGAGATCCGGGCCGACTTGGAGAAGCTACTTATCGAGTACCAGGACGTATTTGCTTGGTGGCATGAGGACATTCTTGGCATAGACTCGAGCGTGATCTATCATTGCCTCAATGTACAGTCCAGCCACAAGCTGATAATATAGAAGAGAAGGTCCTTCAATCTGAAGAGATATGCCACCATAAACGAAGAAGTCCATAAAGTCCTCAAGGCCAAATTTATCCGAGAAGTTAGATACCTGGAGTGGTTAGCTAATGTTGTGCTCGTCAAGAAGGCCAGTGGGAAGTGGCAGGTCTGTATGGATTATACCGATCTGAATAAGGCGTGTCTGAAGATTGCTTCCCACTGCCCCGGATAGATCAGATTATGGATGCAACAGTCGGGCACGAGCTGTTGAGCTTCATGGATGCCTACTCCGGGTATAATCAGTCCGGATGGCTTGGAGGACCAGACGAAAACGGCTTTTGTCACCGACTAGGGGCTTTACTGCTATGTGGTAATGCCCTTCAGGCTAAAAAATGCCAGGGCAACCTACCAGCGGCTCGTCAATAAGATGTTTGCCAAGCTGATCGGCAAAACAATGGAGGTCTACATGGACGATATGTTGGTCAAGTCTGTCCAAGCAGGGGATCACATGGCGGGCTCCGGGCAAGCTTCGACATACTTCGAGAGTATAGGATGAAACTCAACTTGGCAAAGTGCATATTGGGAGTGGGCTCAGGCAAGTTCCTCAGATTCTTAGTTAACTGACGGGGTATTGAGGTCAACCCCGTAAAGGCCCAAGCAGTTATC
This sequence comes from Artocarpus hirsutus, assembly GCA_946598075.1. Taxonomy (NCBI): domain Eukaryota; kingdom Viridiplantae; phylum Streptophyta; class Magnoliopsida; order Rosales; family Moraceae; genus Artocarpus; species Artocarpus hirsutus. Next base: position 4,754 of record CAMOHE010047845.1, read on the forward strand.
GACATGCACTCGCCTCACACCATGAAGGAAGTGCAGAAAATAACCGGCATGGTAGCGGCTCTGTCACTTAAGGGGAGGTTTGAGTGGAGCAGAGAGTGTGAGGAAGCATTCCAAAACCTCAAAAAGTACCTGGCCACAGCCCCGCTGCTATCTAAACCTTTGCTAGGGGAAACGCTAACCGCCTACCTAGTTGTTTCCAAGAAGGCCATAAGCTCGGTTCTGGTCTGAGAAGAAGAGGGAGCCCAACTCTTGATCTACTACACTAGCCATGCTTTCCAAGGTACCGAGGAGAGGTACCCCCCACTTGAGAAGTTGGCCTTCGCCCTGGTCACCTCTATTCGGAAGTTGCGACCCTATTATCATGGCCACACGACAAAAGTACCAACCAAGTTCCCGCTTCGGCACGTTCTGTAGAGTCCAGAGATATCAAGTCGAATAGCCAAGTGGTCGGTTGAGCTCGGCCAATATGATGTTCATTTTCGTCGAGAACGGCAATCAAGGCTTAGGCCCTAATCGATTTTATTGCTGAATTCACGGATATCGAGCAAGGCACTCCTCTAGCCGAGAAAGCGCTCGAAGTTGAAAACAATGTTTCTAGCTGCAGCGATTCTCAGCCCGCACTAGAGTAAGAATGGAAACTCTTCATGGATGGATCATCTTGCATAGACGGATCAGGGGCTAGACTATTGCTGGTAAGCCCAGATTGGCACAAGACACCATACGTACTTAGGTTCGACTTCAAAGCTTTGAATAACAAAACAGAGTACGAAGCACTCTTGGCCGGACTTCAGATCACAGGAGAACTGGGCGTCAATCGCATTGTTGTTTACAGTGACTCGATGCTGGTCATTCAACAAGTTGCTGGAGTTTTCTAGGCTCGGACAGAGTCAATGGCCTCGTATTTAAAAGAAGTCAAGCTGCTGCTAAAGAGATTCAGATCCTATGAGTTCAAGCAAATTCCCAAGTCTGAGAACTCTGAAGCACGGATGACTTGACTTTGATACCTATTGAGAGACTACCCGAGCCAAGTATAGCTGGAGGGGTATCAAGTATAGCCAAACAAAATGGAGTCGCATGGATGGAACCGATCATTCGATACCTGACCACAGCCCAATTGCCTGACAATAAAGAAGAAGCACGTCGATCTGCAACAGCTCGGCCAGGTATTTGATGATCAATGAAAAATTATACCGACGTGGCTATTCGACCCCATGCCTCAGATGGGTAGGGCCGAACGAGGCTCAATACTTGATGAAGGAGATCCACGAAGGCATCTGCGAAAACCATTCCAGAGGACGATCTCTGGCCCAAAAATGCCTTCGACAGGGCTACTATTGGTCCAAAACTGCGTCAATTGCCAGCAGTTTGCAAGGTTGCCCGTGCACCATGCCGAGCCCTTCACCTCGGTAACTTCGACGTGGCCTTTCGCGAAGTGGGCCATTGACTTGATCGGACCCCTTTCACCGGCCCAGTCTCAAATTAGATATTGTATCGTGGCCATAGATTACTTGACCAAGTGGGTTGAGGTGGAGTCGTGCACTAACATGACTGAGGTGAAATATACCAGCTTCATATGGAAGAACATTATTTGTCGGTTTGGGATTCTGCACCCCATCATAACCGACAACGCCAAAAATTTGAAGCGGCAAGGTTGCTTTGCCTCTGCGAGTAGCTTGGTATCAAGAAAGTTTTCTCTTCCTCGAGCTATCCCTAGAGCAACGGGCAGGTTGAAGCTGTAAATAAGACAATCAAGGACAACTTGAAGAAGAAGCTTGAAGGCCTTAAGCGGGCATGTATTGACGAGCTCCCGAAAGTGCCTGTGCCTATCAAACAACTGCCCGAACCGTTACTGAAGAAACGCCGTTCTCACTCGTGTACGGAGTAGAAGCCGTTATTCTTGCCGAAGTCAGACTACCGAGCTATCGAATCGAGCAGTTCGAGGAAAATCAAAATGCCAAAGCCATGATGTCCGAGCTTGATTGGCTCGAGGAGAGAAGAAATTGGGCTGTCATTCGTAATGCAGCCCGTAATCAAGTCGTTGCTCCGTATTATAACAAACGAGTCCGACCGAGGAGCTTTAAAGTTGGAGATTTGGTATTGAAGAAAGTCACGGTTTCCCAACATGGGGTGGGAACGGTCAGACCAAAATGAGATGGACCTTACAAGATCGTAGGCATTGTATGGCCAGGAACATATAAACTATCTGACATTTATGGCAATTTGCTCGGCCACCCTTAGAATGCCAAGCTACTAAAAAGATTCTTTTGTTAAACCTAGCCAGAAACATTTTTTGACCTCTGGCTATGTTCTTTTGTAACTAGACCTATTGAATAGGACTGAAATGTAAATACGATATATGAATGAAATGTAAATTCCTACACAGTTCCATTGAGTAATATGTGTTTAAGGAATAACAAATCCCGAACAGGGTTACTTCAACTCCAGCTTGGGGGACCAATCACAATTCCTAAAGACGGAAGACCATCCTATCCACCAATTACGCTAGGGGGCTGATACGAAATAAGCCGATCTAGTCTACCACCGTGCAGGCTGCCCGTAAAAAGTCATCCTAGTAGGATAATATTCCAACCACCATTAGACTTGTGCAAGTTTTCAACAACTGCAACAAGTCTAGGAGGGTGACAGGGCAAGGGTTATCACATGCTGTTGTGCTCTGCCCAACCGAGAAACGGGTGATCCAATTGGATCACCACAACGATCTCGGATTAATTCGGGTGATCGTCAGGATCACAAGTCGACAGAAATGGGGTTGAAAAAGAATTTCAGAGAACAAGTATTGGAAAGCTCTTTCCGAGAAGCACCTAACTTGATCCAAATTTACCAATAAACCCTAAGTCGAGGTGCCTACACTCTCAAGGAACTCCCCACCTAATAAATATGCACATTTTAGTTATTCGAGAATAAGTGCACTTTCAAAGAAAAATTTCAAAATCTGATGAGCAATATCTTGGAAAAGAAAATTTTATTAATTCATAAAGTTGTGGGGAGGTATAACTAACCAGACACCTCCCGAGCCCAGATACAAAATAAAAAACAAAGAACAAGACAATTAAGCTTGGGCCTCGTCCCCGGCATTGTCCTCGTCGTCGCCGTCGATGCCCTGCTCATCCCCATCATCGTCGCTGTCTACTTTGATGACCTCCTCAGATGCCTGTTGGGCTGCCCCCTGCCTGGGCTTAACTATTAATGTTGACTAGTCAAAGCCCACTGCCTCGGGATGCTGCCTGATCAAGTGCTCTTTTAGGTCTGCCATGCTGAAGTAGTAGAGGTCGGTGTACTCTACAAACTCCTTGAACTCCTCCACGGCTTACTCGAGTCGGTTAAGGAGCTCTTCCAGATAGCGGCGGTTCTCCACCTGAGAAGCTTCGAGCTGACCCTTGACCAACTCTATGGACCTACTTGCCTCTTCGGCCTCCGCCTTCACCCGATCAGCCTCTTGCTTCGCCTTCCTCGCCTCCTCCTCGGCTCGGGACATTAAAGCCTTGATTTGATCTAGCTCAATGTTCTTATCACCGAGCTTCTTCTTGACCTCTCGAAGCCTAAGGAAGGTCCTCTTGTGCCTCTCCTTCTCGTGATGGGCCTCCTTCATCCCCGTGGCATAGGCCATGTGGGCATAGGCACTTGCTTGGGAAAATGGAATCGGTTAGCGAGTAATAAGAGACGACATGAATAGATTATAAGATGAGGTGTTTACCAGGGCAATTGATTGGAATGTTGCCTTAGACAGTGCCTGAAAATCCTCTCCTCGGAGCTTCATTAAGAAGTCCTCTTGAGGAACGGTATCCCCGAGGTGCTCAAGGATGTGCTTTCGGTAGTCGGACCGCCTTCTTGGGGCGGGTGGCGAGGTCGTGTCAGCCTCAAGGGTGGCACTTGAAGAGGCCCTAGTCCTCGTCGGTTCGGGCGGTTGTTCTTGGACTACTGTCGGTTGTTGCTCGGGATGCAGCTGGCGCTCTTATCGGGGGTCTACTTACGTTTCTTCCCAACCACCACGGCCTTGCCCTTTTTTGCACAGAGGCGCTCCATCAAGGCACGCTTTTCATTCGTGGTGTTGGGTGTAGGCTTGGAAGACATCTCTGCATCAATAAAATAATAAGCAGTCAGAACTAGGATAGTAAGTGCCAAAAGTAAGACAATAAAGCTCAGGACCAACCTCTGATCTGGAGTGGACGCGATGGATAAATGAGCCTAATCACGTCCTCGATGTCCTCATCTGTAATTGGTGGCCCCGCATCTAAGGAGCCACCCGAGGAGCTCTCGAAATTGGATGATGGTGGCTCCCTCGTTGGTCGCCTGGATCTGGAAGTGCTCGGCCTTAGAATGTCAACAGCACCCGGCCTGGCGACAGTGACCTGCTCGACAGATCAAGTAGGCTTAAGGTTACGCGGGGGATTTATTTTGTTGGTTCCCTTAAACCAATCATAGAGGGAGAGGATCTCTTTGCTAAGCAGAAAGGTCTGCTGCCTCTATGCCTCCGGTTTCTCGAACAGGTCCATGACCGCCTTGATGACGTTGCGTGGGGCCTATGGCTGCTTGCTCCAGACGTGCTCTTGCTCGAAAGTCCTCAGGACATGTTGATCCTCAGGGACGGCCTCATTGGCCTGGGCTAAATAATTGCCCCCGATGTAGAACCACTCAAATTTGCAGAGCTTGTCTGAGTCGGGGTTGCCCAAGATGAAGTCCTTCTTGAAGCAGGCGAAATAATACCAGCCAGACTGCTGGGGAAGCTTCTTCATTTTGTACACCTATTTAAACGCCTCCCAAGGCATCTCGGTAGGCCGGTAATACCTCCATAGAATGTACATCCTGATCAGCGACCTATAATTGTTCGGGTTTGACTGAGCTGGGCACACGTTGAGGTTGTTGAGTGCCCGACGAAGAAAGGGATGAAACGGCAGGCATAGCCTGGTGCGAAAGAACTCCGCGTATAGCGTGATAAACCCCTCCGAAGGAGTCAAAGGGGAGTCATTTTCCTTGGGTACGATGAGGATGACTTCGTCGAGAATGTCAAACTCGGCACGGAGGTCCTTTAGCTGAGATTCTGTCATCGCACTGGTGTAAGTTGCCGTTGAAGTTTGCCCAGGCCAGTTGATCCTGTAGGCAGTTACCCCACGGACACAGGTGACCCAACCCTCTTGCCCTCTAGGGGGCTTTCGACCGGTTCTACCTCTTCGGCCTGCAGTTCGTCATAGGAGATCTCGACGATAACTCTACCTGCAACTGGGTCAGAGGCACCGGAATGCCACCCGAATATGCTCGGAAGGTTGGATGCATCGCCTAGTTTGGCCCTCTCCTGGGTGGTAACTTAGGAGAAGCCGACAGTTGTTGCTCCGATGTATGGGTCCTCGCCCCTGCATGGTCTCACCGGGCATTTTTTGTCTAACAAGTTAAGGAACTCCTGCTCGGGGATAGTCTGGAAGTCGAGCTGCAATATTTGAGCAAGCCGGCCAGTGCCTTCCTGTCTAGGAGATGCACGCTCAATATTAACCTCCGTAGAAGGTGATGTGGTCTCAGAACTGCTTTCCGACCAGGAAATACTAACGTTTGGAGAATATGACAAATCACTCATTCTCGAGCTCCTCGAAAATTACCTGTTCGGCTAAAGAGTGCTCAAGAGCGAAAAGCTCTCAGGTTACAAAGAATAGCTCGACAGTTGAAATTTGAGAGCAAAGTATCGCCTCAATTGCACGTGCGAAGGACGGAGGGGGGAGGTCTATTTATAGCCATTCCATGCGGGAAATCTGGGCACAGAAGACGAAGAGGCGTGGTCATTACGCCTGACAGGCGCCGCAGTCGATTACAGAGTGACACGTGTCCCTGACAATCCCTACGGCCCTTCGACTCTCACCATCTTGGGATGCCCCTTCATGTTTGTTCTTGAGCCGACCTCACCTTCTCAGCATAGTCCACCCGGTCGGACACTGACCAGGTGAACTGGGGGGCTACTGTTGAGGGTGAGCTTGGTATCACCGTCGAAAAGCCAATCTCCAAGTGGTTGGCCCAACAACTCGGTAAAGATGTAGGGAGTCGAGGACCGACCCAGATAATGCTAAATCCCATGTCCGAGGTGCTCCTCAGGGCCCCTCGGGCCGCAGCACACCAGGTTGCCTCCTCGGACCCAATACTAGCTCGGGTCGGACTGCCGCCATGCTAAAGCAACCTACCACACACCATTATTGCTCAACAAATGGCACACAACTCACCATTGGATGGGAGATGATCCATCGATGGAGGGATGTGACACTTGTCACTGGCAACCTGATAGGCCATAATGTAACACTTAGGTTGTGGGCAAAACACACTTAACACCTAGTCCAGTAGTGGCCTATAAATAGGACGCATTAATTGCGTAGAGAAGGTTGCTTCACACCTAACCAGTTCTAGTTCCCAACTTCTATCGAGCAAACCCTGCCTTGAGCATCGGAGAGCCCTGATTTGTTTACTGACCACCTTACGCCTACGAGGCGTTCCTCGTCTTATTGCAGGTCAATCGGATCAGACAAAGGCGAACAACGAGGAGCAGAGCACTGTGCGCCGCCGCACGTGGTGTTGGTACGATGCTGGAACACGGTAAGCATCAACCAACAATTAAATAGCAAATTGCAGTAAAAATCACTTTTTCAAAACTAATTATAATAAATATCAGGTTTTGAAAATATTTATAATAGAGAGCATATTTAAGGAGTAAATAATTTATTTACCCTTGTTATTTACTGTAAAAATCATTCTTATTTATACAATAAATAGATTTAAGATATAAATAATTTATTTACTATTTTCTTTATAATGTAACTAATTTTTTTATTTAATAAATAAACTATTTACATCACAAATCTGTTATTTAATACAAATATTTTTAAAACCTGTTATATATTTCAAAAAGTTTTAAAAATTTGTTATTCTTCATATTCTCCCTTAATATTGATACCTTCCATGGGTAAGAAATAGTCACACGCTCAACAAATATATCTGATGTTGTGCGGCATTGTGACCACACAATGGAGAGAGCCTCGTAGAGGGGCCAACTTGGCAAATCATGTTGTGGTGTTGTAAGCCCAAGTTCAAGGGTAAAGTTATGGGTGAAAGAAGAAAATATCAAGTTTAAGCTGTGGAATTAAAGTTAATAGTACTTTTCTTAGGTTAAAAACATAGCATCATTTTTTTTTTCAAAATTCCAAAAATCGCACTATCCTACCACCAAATCTCTATTCACCCTAGAAAATTGGCCTTGACGCACTAGTACAAAATGTAGATTCCACGACGGTTTATAACCGTCGTGGAAAAATTTCACGACGGTTAAAAAACCATTGTGGAAACTTCAGTCGTGGAAGAAGACCGAGTTTTCACAACGGTTTTTTACCGTCGTGTAATAGAATAATTGGCACGCGAGATCGATGGGAGTGCTAATTTTCCATGATGGTTTTGGCGCATGAGATCGGTGGGAGTGCTAATTTTTCACGATGATTTTTCACCAAAACCGTCGTGGAAGTCGAGCCTTCCACGACGGTTCTGGTAAAAAACCGTCGTGGAAGGCCTAGCTTCCATGACGGTTTTCTATAAAACTATCATGGAAGCTCAGCCTTCCATGACGGTTTTTGACCGAAATCATCATGGATGGCTGAGCTTCCACGATGGTTTTTCACAAAAACCGTCATGGAAGGTCGATATTCCACGACGGTTTTGGTAGAAAATCGTCATGGAAGCTTAGCCTTCCACGACGGTTTTGGTGAAAAATCGTCATGGAAGCTCCACCTTCCATGACGGTTTTTGACTAAAACCGTCGTGGAAATTTGGTATTTTAAAAAAAAAAATTCTCCCATGATTTCAATTTCCCACGGGATGGCCAGTCCCGTGTGTTATCCATTACATCAAGGCCCTAATTACATACAATAATTGCTGTATATTAAAAATTGCATTGTATTTACAAGATCATTTTACATTTGAGCTATTTTGAGCACTTTGTTAATCTACTATGATGTGTACCTATCTAAAAAGCACAAACTTATTTACAAATTATTCCCACTCTAATATAACTTCATGTATATCTGTATGTATATAAAAATCTTTTTTTTCCTAAGGCTTGTATACCACTTGTAATTATATCCCGCATTAAATATAGAATAAAAAAACCACATTCTATGTTTTCTTGTTGTCTTGGA
>CAMOHE010047846.1:7505-39493 GCA_946598075.1 Artocarpus hirsutus
AAATTGCTGACCCTACTTTTAAGAACGATATGAGACTCAAACATTTGGCTTATTAATTGATAACAACTCTAAATAAATCCTCCTTGCCGTCGCCACCGCCTACCCTATACTAAGCATTTTTGGACATTAGATTAAACATCGAAGCAATATTAAAATCAAACAGTATACAATTTGGGGTTTAATAACCTCACAATATAGATAGAATAACTACTCTAAGGTTGAAAAAATGAATGCGAAAACATAAACGAGAAAATCTTATGATTTATGAAGTAATCGGTTGAATACGATTTTTCAGTTTGTTTGAAAATCTTATGATTGAGCACTTATGGTAATAAATCTCAACCTAAAATATATATATATATATATATATATATATATATATATATAATTACTGCAGTGCTAAACATATATTCAAATCATTATAATTTAATTTGTTTGCATGTGATTCAATTGTGAAAAAGTTTTAAAGTACATACATAGCTCTTATATTAAATACATAATCAAACTCGTTTCCTCAAAAAATTTAAGTCACATTCCACTCTCTTTATGTCGTTTCATCTAATGCTTAATCCCTTCGTATAATATATATAGAAGTAAAAAAATAATAATAATAATAACACACCGATTATGAACATAACAGATGTAACATCAAAAAATTTACTCCTATAAAGATTACTATATTATACCTCTACAATGTCAATGCTACATTTAATAATTCACATGGTACTTTTTTTGATAGAAAAAATGTGGACTATTATTACTTGGTTAAATCAGCACAAATAACATGAAATATAAATAACGGTATTGATCCTTACATCTCAATTAAACATAATATAGCCAAAAACAGAATTTACCAACAAGTGAGCCACCTTAATCTCATTTCTAGAAATATGGTAACAGCTACCAGCAAAGCAGAAGCAGATAAAGTTGTCTGTATATTATGTTATTCCTATTTCTAACGCATGTTATGTTTTTTTTTTTTTTTTCCCGCGTGTCACGTAAAAGGACCATTTCACTGGAGGGACCAATTAGCGTAGATATTTAATTCCCAATTGTTGAAAACATCCAAAAATTGAGAATCAAAAAAGATAAAAAGAAGGTTATATATTGCAAAGGGAGGGAGAAGAGAACAGACCCTTCAAAAAAAAGCTAAACCAAAAGCAAAGCATGAAATTTGCTCTCACACCTTTCCAAGTCTTACCTCTCTCCACCCCCTCTTCTTCTTCTTCTTCATCTTCTTTCTCACCTCTTCTCTCTTAACTTTTCCTTAACCCCTAAGTCTTCTTTCCTCCTTTTTTCTTCTTCTTCTTCTTCTTCACAAACTCCATTAAAAAAAAGAAAAAGATAAGAAATCTCTTCATCTTCATCAATGGCAGCCATAGACTCCTACACCAAAAAGCCCCCCCAACAAAAGCAACAAATTTCAGACCAGAAAAACGACAACCCAACAAAGTTCTACTACAATTTTCTCTACAAAGCCCTTACAATCTTCCTATTTTTAATAATTATCCCGCTTTTCCCATCTCAGGCACCGGAGTTCGTCAACCAGACTCTCCTCACCAGAAGCTGGGAGCTTCTCCACCTTGTCTTCGTCGGCATCGCCATCTCGTACGGCCTCTTCAGCCGCAAAAATGACAACGACAACGACAACGACGACGACAAAAACGACACCAACAAGTTCGACAATGCCCAGAACTATGTTTCTCGGTTTCTTCAGGTCTCTTCCGTCTTCGAGGAGGACTCGGAAAGCCCTTCTGCGTCCGACGAAAACAAGGTCCAAACATGGAGTAGCCAGTACATGAGGAACGAACCTGTGGTTGTTGTGGCTCAAGACAGCAAAAAAAATGTCTCGAAAAGCGTCGAAAAGCCGTTGCTTTTGCCTGTTCGGAGCTTGAAGGAGACGAGTTCTGTTTCCGCGCCTGTTTCTTGGTCCAACTCCAGAAGGTTCTCGCGCAATTCCAAGACTAGAAATGGCGAATTTGGAGCCTTCGATGATAAGGAATTAATGGAGGAGAAGGTGAAGAAGGAAAGCGTTGTCCTTCCTTCTCCGATTCCGTGGCGATCGAGATCAGGAAGAATGGAAATGAAAGAAGAGCAAGAAGCACAAGAAAGCTCAGAAGAAAGCCATGCTCGGTTTTTCTTAGCGGATGACCCTGAATTCAGCCGGTTCGAATCGCGGGCTCAAATGCCTCAATCTTCTCGTTCTTCTCGACCCAATTCTGCGAATTCTTCACCGAAGATATCGCCTTTGCCATCGGCGAAGAAACCGTCTCCTTCGCCGTCTTCTTTCTCTCTAGAGTCTCAAGGTAAAATTGCACAGGACATGGTGAAGAAGAGGAGCTTTTACAACAAGACTAATCCGCCACCTGCACCTCCACCACCGCCACCTCCACCGACATTTTACCGTTCGTCAAGGACTAATAAAGGATTCGAAACAGTTTCGTCGGAGAAAGAAGCAACAAAGAAGGGAGGATTTCATCAAACATTCTTCAAGGATGAAGAAGAAGAAGAAGATTTGGAGGAGAAGGTGTATGAGGAGTTCGATCAGGAAGAGACAGAAAGTGAAGATGATGAGATTGGACAAAGTTTTTCTCGGAATTTCGATAAAGAAGTTACTTTAAAAAGAAATGAAGAATGTGGTGCTAGTAGTGTTGGAGATGAAGGGCCAGATGTGGATAAAAAGGCTGATGAGTTCATAGCCAAATTCAGAGAGCAAATCAGGCTGCAAAGGATTGAGTCCATCAAGAGATCAACTGCTCAGATTAGTAGAAAGTTAACAAGGTAAAGTTGAAACATAATAATAATCTGTGTTTTTTTATGTTTCTAATTGACTCAAGAACTATAGTGGCTTTTGTTTCAAGTAATTATGATAATACAGAAGATTTTCAATGTTTTGTGTAGCCACAAAAATTGCAAAAGTTATAATCTTCTTAGAACTTTGACTGCTTCTTGGTTATGGTCATTTCTTGGCATGCCCTTTTTGGGTTAAAACTGATGTAATTGAACTATTATCCGATCATAATTTACAATCACAATTGCAAATGGTTGGGCCAAGAATATTCCAATTTCTTAGAGACACAAATCTTTAGAAGGGAATATGAAAGAGCTTGTCTTGGCCTCTTTGTTTGATACATGCAAAATCAATGAAAGAAGTGCTTAGAAAGGAATATAAAAAAGGCTGTCTTCCTATTTGGTTGATGTACAAAAGTTGTGCACATACAAACTGTAGTGGCAAATTGTAGAAACAGTAGAAGTAACTTTTGCTACACTTAATAGTAAGGCAATCCTGTTTAATATTGTTTTAAAAATTTTTAGAAATATTTTTCACATTTTTTAAGGCAAAATTTTTAAAAATATTATCAATACAATTCTTAAAAAATTTTCATTTTACAAAACAAAACTATTTTCACATATTTTAAAAATACTATTAAACAGACCATCGTGTCTTCTATCATTTTCCAATATTGAACAGTTTTGGCCTATGGTATGTGTTTTAAGCAGTACTCTCAACATCAAATTAGAATAGACACGTGAAAATTAGATGACATGTCACAGATAATATGTCACGTTATATTAACCTTTGACTCGTGTGGTACAAGTCAAAAACTCAAATGTTTGCAGCATAAATTCAAAGTTGGGGTTTTATATGCATTCAAAATTGGCGGGCCTTACCGTATGGGCCCTACAGCATGGGGCACACCTACATGAGACATTTCAATAATCCAAGTTGAGACAATTTAGCAACCAGTTTGTTTCCTATATTTGAATTACAATTTAAACTATTTTTTCACACTATTTTTCTCATAAAAGTTTAAATTTTCATTTAAACTTTCTGTTTAAATCTGTCAACTAAACGGGCCAAATATTTTTCCGTGTATTTGCTCTTGAGAAACACGCACAGAAGGAGGAACTTATTGAAATAAAGAAATATACATATATTCACTATAAAATAAGCAAGAAGGAACTTTCTTCGTGCAGCTAGGATAAAGAGACGTGGGAAATTTGATGAATGATACTGAAGTACTTTAATGCAAATCTTATAAAATTTATTTGAGGAGTTTGGGAGACCTTTTTCTTTTGGAGGTGATTCTAAGCTTCCGTTCCCAATTTTTCAGAAACAGGTACCCTTAATACAAAATACGTTGTCGTTTTTTACGTGATAAGTTAATCCAATCACAGGCTTGACTTGTGATTTATCGCTTCAGCTACGTCTATAGATGGTGAAAATGGTAGACATATATATATATATATATATAAAGAAAGACCAAGGGATGCTATGTAGGGGTGTGTATGGGACGGTCCAGTCTCGAACCAGTAGGTTTTTGAAACCATACCGTGTTTGACAGTTTGAAAAAAATAAGACCTGACCATACTGTTTAAGATTTAGGACCGACCCGTTCGATTTGAACTGTAGTTTACAACTAAGAAATTAAGAAATGACGTATATATACAAATAACCTAGTCTATTTCCTAATCTCCCAGCATGGTTTCTAGCTTTAAATCTACTTCCTAGTCTCCCAATATAGTTTCATGAAGGACTAAGAAATTAAAAAAAGACATATATGTATAAATAGCCTTAATGAACAAAACCAGATCCAATACCCAAACCAAACACATTTTCACACTTTCAAAGTTTCTTTACCAAGCAAAACGAAAAGAGAATTAAAAAATAGCATGAAGAGAGGAGAAGAGACGAACCTTGGAGATCTAAGGAAGATCAGATGGTAGAGCTTATATATATATATATATATATATATATATATAATTTTTAGATAAATGGTCCAGTTTAGACTGTTGATGAATATTTTAAATCTAGACCAGACCCTTTTTTTAATGATCCAGTCACCGCCTAACTGGTCTGGTTTGACAGTTAGGTAGTTTTTTGCGCAACCTTAAAGATAGGTATAAATATACATGCACACAAAAACTTTGTCCGACGGACCATCCAACACGTAAAAATGGTTGAATATTGTATTTGTTTTCTGTAATTATAATTAATGATAATTTTAGAAGATATAACAACAAGAAATTTAACTTGTTAAAAACTCAAACCTTTTTCTAATTATTATTATTATTATTATGATTATTATTATTATTATTATTATTAAATATCATACTGCACTATTTATTTTTATATATAGAGATATAGAATAATCTTATTAGTAATATTGAAATATAGCAAAAAAAAATTATAATATTTTACAAATAGTAAAGAATTTAAGATTGTGTTATGATGTTGTAAAAAACAGGTGATTATATTAATTATTACTTAATTTTCTAGGATAAAATGTAAAAATTATTAGAGAAAATTACACATACACGTCACTTTTTCAACCAATCTACTTTTTATGCCACAAATTGTAAAACTTAAAAAAATAAATGTCACAAATTTTGATCTCCTTCAAAAAGAAAAAAAAAAATCAGTGTCTCTCTCACATTTACCCCCTCCCCCTGCTCTCTCTCGTTTGCTTACACTTATCTCTTCTATCTCCTCTTTCTCTTTTTCTCTTTCTCCTCTAACTTCTCCTCCTCCGGATCTTCTCTCTTTTAAACCCCCTCTGACAAGCCTTGGGAATCACTTCTAAGTCCCAGCCTTATGTCTTCATCCCCATTCAATTCTGATCGTCACGTCACCGTCCTCATAAAAATCCAAGCCTTGTGTCACCATCCTCATCAGAACTGCACCTCGTGTAGTTGCACAGTCTGATATGAGCCTTGTGTGTCATCGAATCTATTCTAAGCCTCGCGTCACCATTCGATCTAACTTGGGCCTCAAATCACCATCCGATTTAAGCCTTGCATGTTGCCACCCGATCCAAGCCCCACGTAGCCGCTCGATCCTCATGCCACTGTCATCGTCTCGTCCAAGTCTGAGCCTGGCATTGCCGTCTTCGACCTAGTTCGAGCTCGAGCGCTAGCCATCCAAGAGAGAGCAAGGAGAGTGGTTTGTTGTTGTGGTTTTTTCCCTTTTTTCGGTTAGTAAACCGGAAACGAGCCAGTGACAGCAAGTAGAGGGAGAGAGAAATTTTAGGAGAAAAAAATGTCCAAGTGGGACACAAAAAATCCCAATAGGACACGGAACACGTCCAGGTGAGACGTGCACCAGGTTTGTAACATAAAAATTTTTTATATTTTCTGGCATAAAGAAAAATAAATATAACAAAGTGGCATTTATATCAATGCCCCCAAATTATTGTAACAATTGCTATGCAAATTTGTCCCTTTGCGAACACACACCCCCAGTATACTATGGCCCATTTAGGCACGTCTATTGCCAATAAATATGCAGTTCAAAGCCCGGTTGCTGCTCTACAGTTTGTGTCCAATTTTTGGGCCTTCATTCAAGCATGTGTTGATCTGTGCAAACCCAAAAGCTTTGGTAGCTATGATCCTACGCGTCTGAGTTGTAAATTTCCTATGTCTAACAGCAATTTAAACACTTTACGGTAGAATAATGGTGTCTGAGAGAGTGGTTTAAAATCTAGTATAAATATACTATTCAATCCGTAGAGTTGGAACTCTCCCAAACACCATAAATTATAATGTCATTTTCCGCCATCAATAATATTAAAATTACTATTGAGGAGCTATTAGACTTTCTTTGTATTTTTGCTTCTGGTGCAAAAGCACTTACAGTGAGATTCTCCAACCTTTACCTGAAATGTTTTCGTTTACAAAATACCTGTTTGCAAAGAAAAGAACGCTAACATCGCTAAACTATTCGCGAAAAAGACCAAAGAAAATAGAGGAGAAAGATGATGGTGAGTAAGGATCTCTAATTGGCTACTGAAGAGGCAAATCATTGCTTCACAAGCTGTGATTTTAGGTCAAGCGATAAATCTATTATATACTTGGTGGGAGTTTCCTTAGAGCATTATTCAAAAAAAATGGTTAATCTATTTTTGGCAAGTGTTTTTCTCTTTTTCTTCTATTTTCTTTTTCAAATATATCTTTCGTTTTCATCAACTTATTAATTTTTTCTCTATCCATAATTCATAAACGATTTATATCTATAATTTATAGCTATAACTATATTAAAATGAGAGTTATCTTCTGAAACTATTAAAATAGGTCAAATTATTTTGTCTTTTTGTTTTTTTTAAACTTATTTTAGCTAACTTTTTTCCCTTTTTCCTTAACTTTCATCCCTAAAATTTTATATTTTTACCAAAAAAGGCTTTAAAATATTATCTTTCACGGTGACCTATATAAATACTTTTATTTTTGTGTACATAATTCGAATAATTTTCTCCTAAGTTTGCCTCCATTAACTTTTTACTTCAGTAATATAAAAGAAAATTTTCTTTATTTTATTACTCCATCATTTCTTTATTTATTTTGTTGTTTTGCATTTTTCTTTATATCAAAGCCCTTCCTTTCTCTTTTTCCTCTGTTTTTTCCTTGCTAAAATATTGTATCCTAATCGTGTTTTATTAGAATTCTTTTTTGTTCTATTTCTTTGGATTGAAATAATGTTTTAAATAAAATTATTAATGAAAGTGAAAAATACGTTTAAATAAAATCTAAAAACAAATCCAACTAAAATTTAAATATTTAAAAATAAAAAGAAGATGTTTAACATTCACATGGAACTCCCACGCGCAAAGCATGTCCTTTATACTAGTATATATTCATATAGTTGTTATATAAAAAAATCCAGAAGCCAAAACTCATAAGAAACTCAGAAGACCGTTGTCACGTCTCTTCCCCACAACAGCCTTCTCTCGCCCCCTACATCTCGTTGCTGGCCAAGCAAGGTACGCTCTTTCTTTCTCTTCTTGTTTTTCCTATTTTTTTTAAAGTTCTCTTGTTAGGGTTCATATTGGGATTTACCTTTAGCTTTCTTTGATCGAAGCCGCAAAGAGAGAGAAATTTTCTGTTCTTCTTTGATAAAGCGATAAGGAGATTTGTGATTGTGATTTAATACATGTCAGATAGAACGTATTTTGCTTCTGCTTGCTACATTTGTGCCGCAAATATTGGGCTTTTTCTAGCTAGATGTATTTTGAGATATTTATATTTTATGCCACGCCCTTTTTGGTGTGGATTGATCTATATCATATTTAAAAAAACTATCTAATCAAATATCACAAATCAATATGGCAATTAATGTAAAAAGATGAATATACTCTTTGTGACAATCAAAAACTATCATATTTAATAGAATATAATTTGAGCTTTGAGGATTTTTTGGTACTATAAATTATAGAATGATGACGTAGCGTGGCATTTTTTATAATTATTTTTTTAATAGCATAAATCAATTCAAGTTTTAATAGACAACATCACTTTTCATTTTAAAAGTGATATCTAGAACAAAAAAAAACCCAACTTTTGAGTAGATTTTTAAGAAATAAAATTGTTTTGTAGAGATAAAAGCTTCTATCATGCCTGAATGTCTTGGGAACTTATCTTCTTCTTTTTCTTTTTTTCTTTTTTTGTGAAGAATATGCTTTTAGAAGACTTCTATCATGCCTGGGTGTCTTGAGAACTTGCTTTTTTGTGAAGAATATGCTCACTAAATCTTTAACAGAAGGGCAAAGAGTATTTTGCTAAAGTCATTTTGCGGCTTCTCTGATTTATCGAAACTTTGGAAAAGTCAAGATGCATGAGTTAATCAAGTGCTTTCATGCAAAAAGTGTATTATTCGAGCATCTATTGCTTTTCCCTAGTGTCAAGATGAGATGAGCTTCTCGAAAGTTTTCTGTCGATGTTTCTCTTGATGTCGTGGCTGTCGAGTAGTCATCCGGTCATGTGTTATACATGATCACAAATGCACTTGTAATCATACTGATAATCACTACATTTGTTACCAAGTCATCAAAACGTGTCAATAATGAGAATACCATGAGAATCACTACATTTGTTACTAAGTTATCAAAACATGTCGATAATGAGAATACCATGCTATTATTTCACAAGTTTAGGCCTCGTTGAAATATTGTTTTAAAATTAGATTTTATCTTGAAAGGCTTAAATAGGACTTAAGCAAACTGCTTTTAGTAGCACCCACTATAATGCCCTTGTCCATATGCTTCATATATCATTACGTACTTTTAGCTAAAAGATTACTTTGTGCTCATAGCTAGGGGTGACAAAATCGTGTCGTGTGTGTTCACGTCAGTTCGATTACAGCACAACATGATTAGGCCGAACACAAACACGAAACGATTAATATACATGCTAAAAATGCAAACACGAACACAATCCACTTATGGCACGTGTAATATGACATGAAACGATTAATGCTATTACTAAGCAGGCCGTGACGGGTTGATATAATAATAACACATATATGGCATATTTATGACCCAGTTAACTAAAAATTAAAAAAAAATAAAAAAAAAAGCCATTAAAGAAAAGTAACAAAGACACAATATCTAATTAATACTAACCTACTACAAATATTTCAAATATTTTTATTTTTAAGTTTAAATGTGTTATAAATAGGTTTGTCGTGTCGTGTCGTTTCGACACATTTACAACCTGTTTAATTGTTATTTGTCATTTACAACATAATATTTCAATCATCTTTGATCTTTTATAATGATTATAAGGACAAAAATATTTTGTTATAGATTTTTATTTTTATGTTTTGTTACATTTTTGTGTCACCATAAAATGTTTAATTTTTAAAAAAATTTCTTAGTTGGTTTTAAAAAGTTTATTTATACTCACATTCAAAAATATTTTAAAAAATATTCATTGGCCAAAATTTTTAGAGTCTCAATAGTTTTTTAATAAATAAAATCATGTTTTAGTTAATTTAAAGCGATTTTTGTTCTTTGAAATAAACTAATTTTATGAATATTACTATGGTTGACAAGGATAGCTATCCTAACAGTAATTTATCACAAAGTTACGTGAATTGTTATAAATGGCCAAGCCAAGAAGGAAGTTGTGTTGGAATTTGAGTATTCACAAAGAATTGACACTATGGATTTTTAAAATGAGAGAGCGTTTAAGGCATGTGATGAACACTTTCCTTAAAGGTTTTATTTGTCTTTGGTTATTTTAATTTGTGCTGAAAACCTAGGTGGCACTGCAGCATCCAATAACGGCGGAGCAACATTGGCCTAGAGTTGAAGAGCTCCATGGCCAGCACTGAGGCTCTGGGCTTAGTGCTGCGACTTAAAGAACATATGTTGCAGCGCTACATGCTGACTTTAAACACACTAAAAAATATGTTTATTTTACATCAACATTTGTGTCTTTGATCTTTAACATTATGAGAGACATATTACAATCTCCCCAATACGTTGTTGGTCTTCTACTATTTATATTGAAGTTGCCTTTCTTAGTAGTTGCAGATAACTTAATTGCTGAGAATAATGAGGCTTCTAAAGCCCTTGTCAATTTACATGAATATGTAACTAAACTAGACAAAGTATCCACTTCGAGGACCTTGAGTCTAAAAATAATTTTTTCATAATGTTATAAATATGTTTACTTTAAAAAAATATATTGTTTGTGATGCCCGTTATCGTCCTTTTTGCACATTTTGGACATATTTTTTATATAATTAATTTTATTATAATTTTTTATCATAATTATAAAGTTACAAATAATATGATAATGAATATAAACATAATCTTATTTCACTATCATAAAGCTATAGTTATTATGCTGCTATTCATTTATAATCTTATTTCATTACGATTATGAAGAAAATTATGATCTTATATCGTGTGTGTGTGTGTGTCTTGTTATTAAGTTTCATTGATAATGATGATTATCATAACCATAAATGTAAATTTTTATGGTAATTACTATAATTATAATTTTCTCTTTTCATTATAAAAAATCTGCAATCATTATGCTCCTAGTTGTTGAACATAAAGCGTCTATCTTTTTATGTGTATATATGGATGTATTTATATTTATTTTTCAAAGTCATCTATAATTGTGAAAGAATTTGTAGTCATATTCATTATGATAATAAATGAATTTATAACTCAATTTTAATAACATAAAGTTGCAATCATTATGCTCTTATTTGTTGATTATACATGTATATCTACATCTATGTATGTATATTGTTCAACATTGATAATTAAGACAATTATAATTATAGAGGTACAATCGATATGATAATTAATGAACTTGTGATTTTATTTCATTGTCATAATGAAAGTATTCAATTTCACTATTAGTCATGATAATCATAATTATAAACTTTCAAATCTTAATGGTAGTGAATAATTTTATAATCTTTTCATTGTCTTATTGTTCTAACCTTTGCACTCATGCTTGTTGATTATCATATATACATACATATATATATATATTATTTTTTCAGTTTCATTATGATAATGAATGGACTTATTAAACTTGTTTCTTTTTTAAGTATAAACCTATTTCATTATGATAATGAAAGGAATTATAATCTTATATATATATATATATATAATTCGTTATCTAGCTTTATTAATAATGAAGATTGTTATAATTATAAAGTTATAAATCTTTATAATTATAATTCTATTTTATTACTATAAAGATGTAGTTATTATGCTCTAATCATTTATCATCATACATACATTTACGTATTCAACATTAATAATGAAGACGATCGTAATTATAAAGTTATAAATCTTTATGATAATGAATGAATAAATTTATAATCAACACAATTATAAACTTATTTTCATGAATTAACATAACTATAAACTTATTTCATTATGATTAAACATAATTATAAACTTATTTCATTATAATTATAAAAGAAATTATGATCTTGTTTCATTATGACGATGAAAGAAACTTAATCATAGATAATATATAGACATTAATTATTTTATGTTACAATTCAAGGCTATAATGGTCTTTACATGTAACATAGTGGATAGTTTTGTAATTAAAATAATTTATAAGTTTTGTAATTAAAATAATTTATAGACAATTTTAAATTTAAGGTCTTATATCACCCTTTGTGAATCTAAGTTCGCGAGCCCAATATGGTTCCAGCCTAGAGCTTGTGTCGACGGTATGCAACTAGGTGACGGTCAAGTAGCTGAGCAAGTGACTAGATCAATAAATGAATATTTTCAAGTAAGAAACGATTATTAGCCACTTGTACAGTTGTGGGTGTATATATACGCACATTCAGTTAAAAGACAAGTTAATTTACGTATGTCTAAGGCTATATGCGACGTCGACACACAAAATACCTAACATATACCTATCGATCCCTTCATTTCTAGTCCATTAACAGTTCAAATATTCCCTTCAACATTTCATAGACATGCACACTTAATTATTACAAAAAAGGATTTTTTTCCAAGCTATTATTTTACAATAAACTACCAAAAAAATCTACAAGATTCTCTTTTTATTAATAAAAGAATGGCAGAATTGTGATAAAAGGTAAAATAATGATTTGTTGTTATCT
Organism: Artocarpus hirsutus; assembly: GCA_946598075.1. Classification (NCBI taxonomy): domain Eukaryota; kingdom Viridiplantae; phylum Streptophyta; class Magnoliopsida; order Rosales; family Moraceae; genus Artocarpus; species Artocarpus hirsutus. The sequence goes on from CAMOHE010047846.1 coordinate 19,897, forward strand.
TTATTTTTATTAGAAAGTGAAACAACATGTGACAAGAGAAGAAGTAAGAGAGTGAGAAAAAAAGTGATGAAACAAATGACTATAGCATTTCACTTATAACCATAAAGTGTATATCTTCTTTTTGTTTTAATATATGTACATTGTTCAAAACTTTTGTTGAAATATTAAACTGCCTTTTTTTTTTTAATTTCCCATGAAGTTCATTAATATAGGTAAAAAAATATATATATTTTAAAAGTTATTGACCCTTTTTTTTACCCACATCTTCTATTTCTAACAAGTTCTTGACAATTGTCGTGAAGATAAATGTGTTATATATTATGCAAGGAACAACAGAGTAGTTTATCCAACCCGAGAGAACCTATATTAGCAACTAAGGTTAGACTGTAAAGGAGTTTAAAAAGCGGAGCAATGTTATTTACCACTAATCACTAGTAAATAAATGAAGTTGTGTTTTTTACATCGGCAAGTGTCATATCCATTTATTGGCTGGGTAGGCTCTCGTATGAAAATGATACACCAGATAGGACCATTATTTAGTGGGACGTTGAAGACACAATCTTATTGGGTTAAAAGAGATTGCTCGATCTTGTATACACTTGGGAGATCTATAATTATTTATCTAGTTGCAATACTTGTAATAGTAGATAATTTTATGACAAGGTATGAAAAATATTTTGTTGTTATGATTTCGCTTTAAACTGTTAGATTTGTATTAAGTTATTTTGATGTGATTTAGACCACATCTAACATTTAAAAATATACGCTGCTGCTAGTAGGGTTGGTACGCTTATTGTGGAGAGCTTAATGATGGACATGTAGATGAAATTAGAAAATCATAACACGCAGAATTTGTATCGACTTCTTCCAATTAATAATAATCACCTACCTAGGCCCTGGCAAAGAAATCACATTGGAGAGTGATCTCTATAATAGACAGCATATTTAGATAAAATCCATTTGGATTGGCAATGTCATGCAAAGTGTGGCCAGGATAGGACATTTCCTTTGACAATGAGGGCTTGCGTTAGCACCGACCTGAGTAATCAACTACCAAAGTAACAGGAGCTTAAGATTTTCCTGTATGTTTGCGCTGATGTTTTAACAACTTGTTGAAAATGACACTGTAATCATCATTATCATCATCATCATCATCATCATCATCATCATTATTATTATGGAGAATCAATGAACCAACAAGAAGCTTAATCTAAATAGTAAACCCATAACTGTTTAATATAATTTTTCTTGAATTAAAAAATTGATCTTGTTATTCATTTTCCTTTTTGGGTGGGGAAACGTGTTAGGTTTTTTTTTTCTAATAAAAAAAAGGGACATGTGTCATCCCCATACATCTAGTCTAACGCTTTAAGAGTAATCTACTGAAACCGCAAGTAGAACGGCAAAGGAATTTGGCTCATGCCTTAGCAATTAAGGGACCTAAGTCACAACAGACTCAAGCCATATTCGGCAGGTCCAGTAAGAGACATAATTGCAGTCTAACTGCGAACTAGGGGATTCAAACCTTGGGCAATAAGAGCGAGAGACTTAATAAGTCATCCTCTTTTTGCTATGCTACCATCACCGGTAATACATGTGTTAGGTTTGAAAAAACACCTCGCTATCACATCCTCTTGTCCTAAATTGGCCTAAAATTTCTACTTATAGCAAACATGCTACTAATTAATCCTTTCAAAGTTATTGACAAAATAAATTAACGATACTACAAGTTTCATAATTTTTCTTGTATAAAACTAAAAACAAATTGCCGTGCCGAGAAAACTGAGTAAAACTCTGCTAAGACAAATTGATGGAAAAGAGGAAATTATCTACTACTTTCAATGTGAATAGGTCTTTTTTTTTTTTTTTTTTTGAGACCTTGTGTCAATGCATAAACAGTAACTCATAAAAAGAAAGGACCCCACTATTCGATGGCTGAGACCCAAGAGATGAATTCTGGCAAAGATCAGAATGGAGAACCAAATCTGCTGGAATATTCGTTTTACATGGGAGACAAGAAGTTGAGATCTCATAATAGTGTCAAAAGACTTTTTACCTCTGTATTTTATAAACTAATTAATTATAAGCATCTACCAAGGATCATTCATAAATTTCATGTACAATTCTGAAAAAAAAAAAAGAAAAAAAAAGAATGATTGGGGAAAGAAAAAACAAAAGAAATGACAAGTGTATTATGTCGAATATTAATTGGCACTTGTAGTTTAAGAGTTGAATTACATTAATCATGTCATGAGTGATCATCACAAATGTAATCATCATTATTGACTTTTAATTACGGATTGATCAATAGTACCCAACTCAAATTGTTACGCATAAACTCGCATAGTTTTATACGAAGGCAAAAAAAATAGTAGTGATCAAGACATATTATAACTTGAGATTACATTAATTTAAGGGCATGTTTACTCACAGTAAAAAAAATGTAAAAGAAAAGAAAAGATAACAGAATTGGAAAAGAAAGAAAAGAAACAAGAGTGAGCATCTTTTATTTTTGTTTGAGTGTTTACTTACCAATTTAATAGTGCAATAGGAAACGTCATTTTCTTTTTAGTATTTAGTTAAGAATCTTATTAAATGTAATTACTAAAATATTTTTTTTTATAATTAAATAATCACATTTGAATTAATACTAAATAATCACATTTGAATTTACTAAAATATCTTTTTTTCTATAATTAAATAATAACATTTAAATAGATATGATATTTATTCATTTTGATAAAATATTAATACTAAAAAATATAAAATGATTAGTTTTTTCTTTTCGCATTTTTTATATTATACAGGATCCATAAACTCCCGCTACTAATTTTATAAATAAACATATTATTTAAAGAAAAAAAAATCCTCCTTATTTTACCTTTCCTTTCAGAGCAAAGGTGCCCTAGAAGTAATAATCTGAAAACAACAAACCGTCATTAATTATTGCACGATTGTAAGGATGTCATACCAGGTCTTGCTTTTCACAAAATGGCAAAGCACAACATGCTCAAGCTTTACAATTAATTTACTATTTTCCGACTAGGTGAGCACCCATTTCTTTTTAGGACCAACAACAACATTTATTTACATCCGAACCCATGACATAAATAAACCACTCCAAAAGTAGCATAGTGAGCACAACAAGACAATCTACCTACTTATGATTAACTCTTATCTTCAAAGCCCATCATATTGATTCACCCAATTTTCTCCACGAATGAAGGGAAAAAGAAGGTAGAAAAAAAAAAAAAAAGACATAATCAAATATTATTTTTAATTTAAGTGTAAGATTGCAAACTTTGACCTCCATCATTTAGAAAAGCTTTTGTTAGAGAACAAAACATTAAGCGATGATTGGGGAATAAAATTTTAGGTCAAAAGACTAAAATAATCCCCTAGAACTAGGAACTTGTCTGCAATTTAAAACGTTGCTTTGGGTCCATCCTTTTTCTAAGTTTTCAATTTGCAACTGCCAATCCCACTATCAAATTGTCAAAATCTGAACCCACCAATAAAACCACAAAAGATACCAACACAAAATTTGATCACACACGCAGCTTCGTATTTATGGTATTAAATAAAGGAGTCAAAAAGCGTGGTTTTATGGCTTAATCATAAGATTGATAGTAGCATAAAATAAAATTATTGATGTAGAATACTAAGGTTAAGTGAATTCAGAGATTGATTAGATCAATATGTACTAATTTACAACCAAAGCAGCTCTTCCATAACCCTCCAAAAAGGTACATTTTTTCTTTGCAAGGTTAGGAAGAAAGTATCATAATAGGTCTAGCATTAGAAATAATAATAAAAAAAACTAATCTAAAAATAGGAGACAAACCCCCAGCAAAAGAGGATGATGGGTCAAATAATACACAAAACTCACAGACCCACCGAATCATATTCCAACAACCATATCTTAGACCCAGTGAAATTTAACACATTGTATTGGTGCAGTATTACACTCAACTTTTCTTTTCGTTTTCACATTTTTTCGCCCCGAGTATATTAAAATGACAAAGTGCCGCTCATTAGTGCGGATCGTAGTTTCAAGACCGAGGGCGGAAGGCCTCGAACGGCTGGTGCGGGATCGGGGTGGCAGAGGCGGCCCACGGGCCAATCGGCATCGGCCGAGTGTGGGCGGGTCCCATCGGGACATGATGGGCCAGGGCCGGGGCCCGACCGTCGGTTGAGGGCGGGACCGCGACACGCTCACATGAGGGGCACATGGTGAGGGTGGTTGGTGGGGTCATCTGCATGTAAAACTGTGGGGAGAGTTTCAGTGCTCTCAGCTCCTGAACTTCCTTCTGCAACCGCCCATTTTCCTCTGTCAGATTCTCGCAGCACCTCTTCAAGAACTCGCAATCAACCTCGGTTTGCTTCAGCTTGGTCCTGGTTAAACAAAAAACACCATCGTAAATAACCCAGTTCTCCAAGGGCATAACCGTACTTTAACTTATCACAGTAAAAAGAACTAACGCAGAAATTACCGACCTTGCCCTTCTATTCTGAAACCACACTTCCACTTGTCGAGGCCTGAGACCAAGCTGCTTCGCCAATGCAAGCTTTTGCTTCTGCGAAAAACACAAAAAAAAAAAAAAAAAAAACATTTTCCGTTAAATCCTTCTGTTTGGCTCACTAGAAAATATTTTCCGAGAAAAAAAAAACTTACCGGATTGAGCGTGTTGTGCTCCTTGAAGCTCTCTTCCAAAATGGCTGACTGGTCCTTGGAGAGCCTGAGCTTCTTTCTCGAAGTCTCTCCGTCTTCCTCGTCGCTGATCCCTCGCGAGCAGGCTCTCTCGATATCGTTCTCATTCTCGTCGCCATTAATGGCTTCTCTCTCGCTCCTCTTCCCGCTCACGCTTGAGACCGTACTGTTCGGCGACGACACGCCGGCCTCATCCTCACAGTCCGCCGCCAACGTCGGCACCCGGTTCACGTCGATTCCCCGGGAGAACGATCGGGTCTCGAGTCGGCACATGTCGGAGCTCCGATCTGCACGTGTGAGATATCAACGAGTTGAACCAACAAAACGTAGCAATAATCGTTCGATTTCGATTTCAAAAGTTCAAATCGCTTTAAGAAGGCTTTAGATCTGAAAAGTGAAGAAAAGATATAAAAAAAGGAAAGAAAACAAAAGTCGAGAAACAAGTGCTTATTTTTGTTTATTTTCATATAACAGAAGATAAAGCAGATAATGACTTTTTCGTGCTTTAAGCGTGTTTGTTTCTCGGGAAAGTGTAACCAGATCTGCATGCAGATCGACTCACACGGTACCTGTAGAAGGGAAGGCTTGATCACTCCAGGAGGGTTTCTGGAGATTACTGATGAAGCCTCCAGAGGAAGGAGAAGAAGAACAAGAATTAGCAGAGGAATGAACAAAGGACTTTGTAAGCAGAAGATTCAGCTTCTGATGATGATTATGATTATGGTGATGGTGATTGATCTGAGGAAAACTCAAGCTCAGGCTCAAACCAAGATCTTCCTTTTCAACCATCATTCTTAATAACCAAGAAATTTTTTTACTAGAAAAAGAAAAGAAATAAGAAACCACAAGAAGGGCTTCTCTCTCTCTCTCTCTCTGCTTTGCTGCTCAGAGTCTTAGCTTTGCCTCTAAATAACTTGAAAAAGTGGTTTTGAATTTCTTTTTTTTATCTACAGAGAGAAGGAGAGGAGAGAGATTAGTGTGTTTGTGTCTAGAGATGAGAGGGGGTGGTGGGTTTTTATAGAAAGTGATGTGGAAAAAAGGAGGGGTGTGGGGAGAGTGGGGTGTGTGTGTGTGGGTTTGGGAAGTTCAATGATGACAAGGTGTCAGGAAGCCCAATTATCTCAATCATGGCTGTTGGCCCCCAAAAATAATTCCCTCTCCCAAGCTCTGTTCCTCCTGTCCTCTCTTTCCACTTCCTGCCTCTCTCTTTTCTATATTTTTTTCTTTTTTACCAAAGATTGACATTTCTTACGTATCATCCTCATCTATTACGTACGGTAACAATAATCGTGTTTATATCGATAAATTTATAATACAATATGTTTAATCTAAACATAATACAATACGATAAATAAAAATACTAAAAATATAAACATAAATACAACATGTTTATAATATACGCAACACGACACGATATGATTAACACGATTATTAAATATGTCGTAATAAGTTGACACAATAACAACATATATATGACACGTTTTTGACCCAATTAACTAAAAATTTAAAAAATTAATTTTTTTTTTTAAAAAAGCCAATAAAAAAAATTAACAAAAACACAATATCTAATTAATACTAACCTAATATAAATATTTTAAAAAATTTTATTTTTAAGTTTAAATGTGTTATAAATGGACGGGTTGTGTCGTGTAGTGTCAACAAGTTTACGACCCGTTTAATTAAATGTATTAAGACGTGTTTAGCGTGTTAACACGAATCCAACTTATTTATTTTCGTGTTATTCATGCCAACCTATTTATAGCACAATTAATAAACGTGCAGCCCAAACCCGTTTATCTCGTGTCATTTTTGTATTGTGTCATCGTGCCATGTTTGAAATTACCGGCCCTACATCTGCACGGAAGTATTTCATGTGAGCCTCTTAAGGGTAATTTTTTAAAGAAAATCAACAAAGATATTAATTAATAATAAGATGTTTGATAAATGTAGATAAAACTATTTTTTTTTTATTCAATAAATTATAATATATAAGAGTTTTATATTATAATAAATTTTTATTTTTCACTGTAGCATGTAAAAGCTTTACATTATCTTTAACCAAAAATTTAATTTTAACCATATATTTCTTTTGATTATTAGATTTAAAAAAATAATTTTGATTAAATGTAACGGATTTAAAATGTGCATTGTCAATAAAAATTATCACTGGTAAAGTAGTAGAGAAATCATGCATATATAGTTTATGTTGACAAATCTAGCCTGTTTGGCAAAGTTAGTTCTAACCAACTTTTTACTTAGAAACAACGTAAAGCTCTCATATGCTAAGTAAAAAGAAAAAAAATTGCTATAGTATAAAGTCTTCACATACTACGGTGTTTACAATTGTAACCAATGGTTCTAACCATAATATTCATAGTGTGTTTTTATAATTATAATAAAGTGCTCTTATTGATATGGTATTTACTTTTTATAAATTTAACGTCATTATTATATTGAATTAAAATTATAATAATTAATAGGCATATTATTATAACCATTATAATTATAAAAATTGTTGATGCAATAGTGATAAATAAATAAAATCCAACGTTGTTGATAAAATATTTTCTTCAATTTATTGTAACATAAAATAATATCTATGTTCCATAATAAATCATACACAAAGATGTTAAGTTATACAAATTTATTATATTTTTCATATACTGCTAACGATGTTTTGCACAATCATATTAAAAAGATAAAAAATATGTAATAGTATACATATAAATTTACTATCTAAAAGGAAATCCATTATATCTAAATTTTAACTTTTTCATGTATTTATTAAGATAAGAATTTTGTATAATTTAGTTGTTTCATAATATAATTTTTTCGAAAACTAAGAACCATTTTAGAAACATAAATTTGAATTAAAAAGTTTAAGAATCTTTTTAGAAACATAAATTTGAATTAAAAAGTTTTGATTCAAATCAATTTTATTATAATATTTTTTATTTTAAAATTTAAATTGTCGTTACCTTTTAATTTCCAAACTTATGTTTTAAACGGGTCTATTGTTAATTCTATCAACAATGTAGTGGACGAAAAAGTGACATAGATATTTTGTAACTTTCCTGAGCTTTTTCTTGACAGGGCTGGCATCTTGGGTATGGTCGCCTCTTGACTGTAAATTGCAACAAAGATGATCACTTATTATCAATTTAAACACAATTAATGGAACACGTCTAATATTTATTAGATGTTTGGGAGAATGATTAAAAATGAAAATATTGATTTAAAAACTGTAACATGTAAGAGTATTATATTTTAGCAATATTTTGGTTTTTATTAGTAGTTGCTGAAAGCTTTATACTGTTTATTGGTTGAAAACAACGATTTCAACTAAAATACTAAACAACCTATTACTCTTAATTTATGCATGAAGCATGAGTAAATTGCTCAGTTGGTTCTTAAACTATTTAAATAGCTAATGGCAGTTAATTTTTGTTCAATTGACGACCACGTGCTCTGCACATGACTAAGTATTTAAGGGCATTTTAGTGAAATAACAATTTTTATTACTTTTTAATAACTAAATAAAACTAAAAATTGCAAAATAAAACTTTTAAGATAATAAAACAACAAACATGATTAATAATAATAATAATAATAATGAATCAAATGGACAAAAAAGAAGGAGTGACAACTGCCAAGAACAAGAAGTTGATAATCTATCAACAAAGTCTTTAACCAATGCCCCCTCTGGCAACCCCTCCCTTTGGCAATCTGGTTTCCCTAGCGATCAGCCCCCTCTGTGGTCTTTCTCTCTCCCATCACTATCTCTTCTTGTTGTTGTTGTTGTTCTTCTTCTTCTTCTTCTTCTTCTTCTTGTCTAAGAACCCATCGCCACCATGCCGCCCAACCTGCTGGTGCCTCCCCCTTCAAATCCTCCTCCTCTGCTCGACCCTCCTCAACGCCTCCTTGCCCAGGTCAGTTTCCCTATCAAATCCGCCTAATGTCTTTTTATTTTTCTTCTTCCTCTCAGACCCATGCCTACCACCGCTTAACTTCACACCACCAAACCAACCTTGTGACCCACTTCAAGTCGTTGATCCATCAAATCTCCTCTGCACTTTTTTTCCTTTTTTTTCAGTGAATCTGAGATTTGGTTTTTAATATATCTTGATGTTTTGGTTTGAGTTTTGATTTGGGTCTTAATTTATAGAATGGTTGAGTTGCAGAGGAGGGAAGGAGAGCTAGGGTGCGAGGGAGAAGAAGGTTCTCATATGGCTATTTTTTTCCTTCCGATTTTGTTCTTTTTTGCCTTTTCGATTCTGTTCTCAGATGGCGATTTAGGAAAATTGATCTATCATTGTTGAAATTCACTAATAAAGCATAGACATAATGTGGAGTCATCTAAAGCCAGCAGGTCAGCTTCAGCCACTTCCTATTCCAGGGTGAAAATGGGAACATATGACGATGGATTTCCTTACCGGATTGTCAAGGACGGAGCAGCGGTATAATGTGATTTGGGTCGTGGTCAACAGGTTAACGAAGTCAGCTCATTTCATTCCATTTAGATCAACATGTTCGAGGAGGATTATTGGAGAATTATATCTGTAGAACATAGTACGATTGCATGGAGTCCCTTTGTCCATCACATCATATAAGGATACCAGGTTCAATGCCAAGTACTGAATGAGCTTTAAGGAGGATATGGGTATAGATTTGAACTTCAACACAGCATTTCATCCTTAGACCGATGGGCAATCTGAGCGAGTTATTTAGATTCTCGAAGACATGTTATGTGCGTGCGCATTAGATTTAGGCAGAAACTGGAAGAAGTACTTGCATCTAGTAGAGTTCGCATACAACAATAGCTACCAATCGAGTATTGATATGGCACCGTTCGAAGCATTATATGGACGACCGTGTCGATCGCCAGTGTGTTTGGGCCGAACTGAAAGATAGAGTTATTCTTGGACCGGATGAGATTCGTGATAGCAACGATAAGATCGTCGTGATTCGAGACCGACTGAAAGCAACTCAGAGTCGACAGAAGAGTTACGTAGATAGAAGACGTTGACCCTTGGAATTCGAGGTTAGAGACTTTGTTCTTTTAAAGGTATTGCCTCGCAAAGGCATTTCACGATTTGGAGTTAAAGGAAAGCTCGCGCCAAGATATATTGGACCTTTCGAGATTACTCAACGTATTGGTGTGGTTGCTTATCAACTCAACCTTCCTTCGAAACTTTTGCATGTTCACGACGTATTTCATGTGTCGATGCTTCGAAAGTGTCCACCTGAGCAAGATAAGATTGTTTCGTTCCAGGACGTGCAAATTCAAGAAGACACGACGTATGAAAAAGTGCCGATCCAGATCATCGATCGTAAAGTGATTAGCTTGCGTCGTCGTGAGATCCCATTAGTTAAGGTCGTGTGGCAGCATAACGGGGTTGATGAAACCACTTGGGAATTAGAGTCGAGTATGCGAGAGTTGTATCCGTATTTGTTTTGTTTTTGAATTGACTTGTAAATTTCGAGGACGAAATTTCTTTTAGGGGTGGAGATTTGTAACACCCCGAAGTTAATTAAGATGTTATTAGAATGTAAAATGATGGATTAGTGTGCCATAATGATTAGTTTAAACCTAACTTGATTATTTTGTGAAATTTCTAAATTTGGTGTTATTTAATTGTTTTAAAAATTTTAATTACTCTTTATTAATTTTAATTGTTATTTTAAATTTTAATAAAATGATTTATTAAATACCAAGTAGCTTTTATTTAAAAACAGTGTATTGTTGTTGCACATGGTTTTATGTAACTAATTTTCTCTCTCTCCCTCTATTTATATCTCGCTTCTCTATCTCTCTTCCTCATTTTCTCTCTCTCATCTCTCGCTCTCTCTTCCTCTCTCTCGGTTTCACTCTCTCTCTCACATTCTTTCTCAAAAATTTTAAAACAAAATTTGATTTCAAGCTTCGAGATTGTGGATTGAAGGCTTAGGAACGCGATTGAGCAACCACAAACTCGAATCAAAGCTTCGATTCAAGGTTAGTTTTCAAAATTTTAAAACTTTTTCAATTTTTTAAATTTTCTTGCATTTTGAAATCTAAGCATTTCTAAGCTTAGAAAACCTTCAATCTAGGTTAGATAAACTTAGATTAGCTAGAATATAAACTTTGTTTAATCAAAAATGGATTTAAATCAAGATTTTTCATTTTTTCCTATTTTTCTCTATTTTTTGATTTATTTGAAAATTTTGTTTAAAACTTATTTTAATGCATTAAAAGTAATCTATTATGTTTTTCTATTAATTATGATCATTACTCATGCCTAAGAATTGAGAAACAGGTTGAAATTAAAGATTTGGGCTCGAGGAAGCCGAGACCCGTGCTTGGAAAATTCTAGAATTTTTTCAAATCGGCAGGCCGGATTCATCCGATCGGTAGGCCGAACCTGGGAAGTTTGGCCAACCGGACTTGGACCTCCGGCAGGCCGAACTACATAGTTCTGCCGGTCGAACCAGGGCGACCTGCAGACCGACCGGGCATGGTGAAATTTTGTAATTTTTCACCCGTTTTTACTATTTTGAACCCTGATTGAAATTTCGACTATATAAAATGATTTTATAAACCTAAATGGCACACTAGGACACCATGAGATGATTTTATAACCTAGGATATCTCGGGTTAAATACTAATAGACCTAGTCTTCATTTAAGGTTGTGCGTGGATCCGCGGAGCTAACGTATAGCGGACCGAGATTATAGTGTGGGACACCGGCATGAGCATCGAGGTAGGACTTCTACCCCTTCCTTGATAGCTAGTTTTAAATGTTTTGGCTTAAAAAAAAATTTAACAAAAAGGTTTTCAAATGATTGGTTGAAAATACATCTTTATTGATTGATTTCATAAATGATGGAATTGAGGTGATTTTTCATAACAAACCTCATAATGAATATGAATGATCATATTTGGTAAAAAGAGATTTTAATAATCATGAAAAGATATATATGTATATATATATTTTGGGGCATGATGCCATATCAGAGATCGGGTCGTGTAGTATGCGACTTTGGGGTCAGGTCCTGAAACCTAGCTGGGCCACTACGGTGGTGAATTACATATGGTTTACCCAGGAAAAGAAAATGGTATTTTTCTGGTCGACCTATTTAAACTGTTTTGGTAAGGTAAAGTTTTTATTAAATTTCTATCTATTTATTTATTTACTTTAGTTCATTTTCTATGTATTTATTTGATTAATGAAATTTCTTTTAAAGTTAAATATTTTTAAATTATAGTCCTGTTGAACCTTTCGCTCATATTTTATTTGTTTTAAAAATCTTACCCCTAGGTGGATATCAACTTAGGATCGGAGAAGAGTCCGTTGATCTGACTTGCGACCAATAGAAGATTTGGGTAGGTTGCATTACAAAAATTCAAGGCATGTAAGATCTTAACTTTTCTTTTATTCTGGACTGTGGTTGTATTGCAATATTGTCAGTACTGTGTGTGTGCACAAGATGTAGGCCAATGGGACCCATTTTTTCCTCACCTCATATTTTGATTGTTTTTACTGTTTCTTTATTATTTATTTTGTTATTCTCATTTGTTCAAATATTATAACTGCTTGTTTTAAATAAACGATTTTAAAATTTTCACATTTTATTTAATAAATTTAATCCTAAAACCCAGTTTTTAACTAAATCCTTATTTAATTAACTTAATTAATCTACCACGTCACCTCCCGTACCCCGGGGCGTGACATGCGATCTCTAAATATTCTTTGGCGAATCTAAAAGGCGTTTAGCGATAAGAGGTTTATCTTATTCTCTATTTTGTTCGATGATGGGGAAGGTGTTTGGCCTGCCATAGTTGGGGAAGAAGTTTTCCCTTTTTGCAGTGGTTTAAACCACCTAGTTTCTACCACAAACTCAGTTATAAACAATGTAAAGTTCTCATATGCTAAAGTAACAATAAAAAAAATTGCTACAGTATAAAGCTCTCACATGCTACAGTAAAAATGGTTCTAACCACTGGTTCCCACTTCTCTTCCTGATTTGTTTTTTTCTTTTTTTTTTTAAATTTTGATGGTACATGATTTAATTGGGGTGTTTTGGTCTTTTTGTAGCAAATGATCATTACATGACTAATAACAGTGAGAAATTAAACAGTTGTCAATTAAGTGAGTCCTTACACTTTTTTTCTTGAGTTGGGGATTAGTTGAAATAAAAAATATAGACGGACGAGTCATTTAGAAACTTGCCAAACAATTTACTCTTCAAGCATGACTAATGAGGAAGAGAAAAACTTTCTAGTTAGAAATTTGGTTATTTAATCCGACACTAAGAAAAAGTTTTTTATGGAAGGGGGAAAAAAGGAACAAAGCTCGTGAAAAAAGAGGAACAAAGCTCATGAAAGAGAGGAAAGAAGGTTTTTTTGCATTTTCTTTGTCAACCTTAATTTTTCTTCTAAAAGTCTAAGGAACTTGTTAGTTTTTTCAACAACAATTTTCTTAAATTAAATGAAAAGGGTCTCATTTCATAGGAAAAGTCAATCTTGTTTAATATAATTAATAGTTAATATCATTAATTATGAGGGGAAAAAATTATAAAAAATGTTGGTAGTAAGATAGTTTATACCATTAACTTAATTATTAATAATATAAAATTTTTTTATTTTATAATAAAAAAATTATTATAATATAAGTTTTTATACGTTATAAAAATAATTCTAACTAATTTTTTTACTCCTCTATTAAACACGTGTGGTTAGACATGCAATGATGAAGGGAACTAACTCATGCTTAATTGACGTCAAAAAAATACTAAGTGAACAAGCAATCATATTTATCAAAAAGCAATATTATTAAATCCACCCACCCTCAAAAAATCAATCAACGCCAGTTCCTCACACTAAAAGGCTGATCAGAGAACAGAATATCATTAAGTACGCCAAATCATACAGAATCTGGAGCATTCATGTTCTGGACCCCAAAGTCACCTGAGAGCATCTTAGCCGGTCAGCAACGATCCAACGGCTGGAAATTGGTTCAAATGTGGGGCCCAATTGTTATAACGGGAGAGTTGGTTCATAATTGGAACGAGGGCCAGTGGAGAAGCTGGACCAACATCAAATCAAGACTGGATGGCTATGATTGGAACTGGACAGATAAACTTCCATCCTCTCACTATTCACCAGTGGGTCCCACCGTCTTTAATTTTTCTGAAATTTAATTTGTAATTAAAATTATTTTATTTCACTTTATGTTTTTTGGGAAAAATCTTTCCATGCGAGTACCATGAGGAACATGATCTCGGACAAAAAGCGGTCGCTTTCTTGACTTTCTTCCGTTAGAACGCAAGCATTCTATTACCCCCGATGAAATTATCACGCGCGGCTCTAGATCGTGTTTACACGCTCGGGCAACATTGGATTTCAGTGTTTCTTCAGCCTCCAGGCTCGAGCGACTGAGCCAAAATTCATAGCTTGAGCCTCATGGCCGAGCCGAGTTTTTGCCGAAATCGTTAGGCGCTCGGATTTGTATGGCTTTTTCCATGATCTTCTATGCATCAAGTCTGAATCTTTTTTTTTATGCATTTTATTTTTTTGACATATATATTTATATGTTTAGAAGAAAAGATAAAAATTTTATGGTTTCAAATGCACGTAATAACACATAAGAATTTTATGTTGTAACAAAATAATAACTGAAAGTTTTATAATATTTGTAGTTGAAACGGTATGATTAGAGCTAGAATTTCAAATACCCTAATAATTTTTTTTTTAATATGAACGAATTTTGCTTGAAAGTCTTTGCTGAATGCAGGGTCATAAAAGTTGCAATAAATGAGACCAAATAGTTATATGAAGGGAAAAAAGGAGACCAAACACTCACACCACACAGTTTGAGTAATTTTAGTCAAACAGTTGTGTTACTTATGAGCTTTACATTATTGACTTTTTTTCATAACTCTTAAAATGTGTAAAATGCTGATCAAAACATTTGGACGATGAGAAAAACATGCGAGTCCTTAGTCAACAATGCATTCGTAAGAATTTGCTCATAACTTTTTTTTTTCTTTTTTAGGTGGAGATAGGAATTTAAACTCACAAAATGAAGGCAAATATAGACTTATTGATAGTTATTGTTGCAACCATATATTTTTTTTTTCTTCTTTTCACCGAATAGAATATGTCCCTTCGCTTGCTATCTACATATTAATAAGTAAAAGTCAAAATGTGCATGTAAATTTAAAAAACAAAAAGAATTTTTATGATAAGAATTATACTTTTACTTTACCGATAAGAATTGCTGTTTTAACCGTAAAATTAGTTTTTTAACAGTTTGATCTATAATTAGGACTGGTTATATATTGTGTATTGTAAATTTTTAACATGAATACTCATTAATCAAGCTATTAAAAATTTAACCCAAAGGATAACAACAACTATTCTTTTCTAAAGTTTAATGGAATTCTCATGGTGTAGAAGACAATTTTTCCCTGTTAGTGAAGTAAGATGTTTTAACTATTAAATTAAGATTTTAACAGTTTAATTTGTGACTATCGACATTAAAATTTATAATGTGACGTATAGAACTATTTTTAGTTACGAATTAAACTATTAAAAAATAAATAACGCTAAATCGACCTTTCCACTAAACGAATTCCGGAAGTTTAAAAATACAAAGCCCAGTTCTCCTTAGAGGGTAGTTTAAAGAAGCAATTCAAGAACGAGTATACTTAATTACAAGTGCCTTTGGCAGCCGAGCCAGGAACAGAAGAAAATAAAAAGAGTGAAGTGAGAGAAGGGTCAAGGGAGAGTGGATTCACGTGGTGGGAGAGGGTGTGGGGTTTTTGTTTGGCCCCCCAAAGAAAAAAAAAGAAAAATAAAAACAAGGAAAGCTGGGAAGAGAGAGAAAAGAGAAAACATAGGGCGTTAGGGCTGAAAAAACGTGGATGAACATGTGGGTGCCTTGGAACACGTGGAAAACACGGCCCGGACAGCCCCCCTCCGTCACAGCTGGGACCCACGGGACTGTTGGCGCACACGATCGTGTGTGTTCTCTTGTCCCTCCTCGCTCCGACACTCTCTCTCCTCACAATCATTTAAACTACAACTGCTCCCAACTCTCTCTTCCCCCACGTTTCTCCCTTACGCGTGTACCCCAACCCCTCGCTTGTTGCGTCAATCATTTACCCTTCTTAAAAAACTTTATCTAATAACCCAAAAAAAAAAAAAAAAAAAACCCTCCAATAAGAGCACCTCCGACACAAATATTAATATTTACGTCATATTCATCAAAAAATATTAAAATAACATATATATTTAATATGTTATACTATTTTATACTTTAATACATACTTTTGTTTAAAATAATATATTTATTTTTTGTCATAATTATTAAACTTTAAAATTTGTACAAGTAATATTTTAATATTGAAATAATTAAAAAGTAAGAATATTATATGATTGTTGAAAAAAAGTAAATTTACTAACTAACAGCAATCAAATAACAAATTTGCTATCTACTAAACATTATGACATGTAGCAAATTTAACTTTAAAAATGAAATTATATTGAAGAGTGTTTTTTACTCTCAAATGCTAAAAGTTGTCATCGGTACATCAATTTAACCTTGCATTGAAGATGCTCAAAGAGATTTCAACTTCACACCTTGTATTACAGTTAGATGTAAATTTATAGTTCAACTTGATCTATAAGAATACGTAAAAAGAATTACAACTTTAAAATATACGTGGTGTTTGAGAGAAATTTAACCTTGCATTGGAGATTCTCAAAGAGATTTCAACTTTACACCTTGTATTACAGTTAAGTGTAAATTTATAGTTCATCTTAATCTACAAGAATACGTAAAAAGCATTACCACTTTAAAATATATATGGTGTTTGAGAGAAGAGTTAAAACTTTTGAGTTGAAACAACGTACTATAACATGTAAAAACATTATAGTGTTTGAGGTTGACATTGTGTTGTGATTTCTCTAATAACGTACGAGAAGTTTTTAAATTGACATACATAATTTTTAATGTTTGATCATATCAAAATCATATTTGATAAGAAAAATATAGTTTATCAAAATTTTATTAAGTTTTCTCGCTCATGATTGTATTCATCTTCGGAATTTTTTTTTTAAAGTAAACAATAGGTTTTAAAATATTTTGAAGTAAATAACATATTTATTGGTAAATAATTTGCTAACATCAATTTGATCAAAATTGCATTAAAATAAATGGTTGCAAGCATAACCTAAAAGTAAAATCACACTTGACTCCATCCAAATATGAAAATTTTGAATCCTTTAAAAAATAAAAGTACACAAAACTAGTAAAGATTTGACTCTCCGTTTTCTCTACTAGGCTTTCTCTTTCTTTTTCTCTAATGTTACTGCTCCACCTCTCCAATGACGCATGAGGGGCCGACCTTTGGACTCCCAGCTTCATGGATGGGTTCTGGTGGACGATGATAATCAGTGGTCTAGCAATGGGTTGGTTTGTTGGTGTTTTGGAGCTTAGATCCAGCGCTAAGGGAGTCGCTCTTTGTTGTGGGCTGAACTTATGCTCGTGGTCACGTCTGGGGTGTTGATGACCTTGCGGTTCTTTTGGTTTGGCCACCAGTTAGACTGGGTTGGTGTGGCGGTGATTCTCTATGCGGTTTCGAGGCTTTTGGTAGCTTTAAGATTGTTGTTATTTGGGGTCTTTCAGCTGTCAGGGAACGCTGGTTGATGGAGGCTTTGTCGTCCTTGGTGGACAAGGGAACACCAGTGGTGTTGCGGTTTCATGGGGTTGATGCTTTGCTCCATCTCTTTCAACTTTCCTTCAGCTCGTCGTCAACGCCAAGGTGTCTATGTTCTTCCTCATCAACAACTGGCCCCTTTTTAGATTGCTCATCAATGTCTGTTGGGTTTTACCCATTTCTTTTATTTTGTGTGTTTGTATAATAAATTAAGTGATTTTTTGATTAGTTATTTTTGGTGTGTTTTTGTTGTTTTATTAGCCTTTTGTTATATTAACGGAGGCAGTTTCTCCATCTTCCATTGTTTGTTTGTTTAGTCCATGTGTTGTCAATTTTGTTATTGACATCGGTGCTTTTAGTTTCTCGATCTTCATAAATTTGAGTAGTCTACAGTCTATGGAACATTTAAAAGAGCCTTTTGTGTGCTTGATTTGTTTGTGTGCTTCTTCTATTTCTTTTGGTTAGAACTTGGTACACATGTTGCTCTCTTGAATGTTTCAATCAAACCTACTGATGGTTTCGATCTATTGTCAGGATTGAGTTGCTAAATACAATATGTTTTTATGTGTCTAAATTAGTGGTTGTACTCTCTTAATTTGGAATGCATTTACCATTTTACTCTCAAAAACTGGTAAAGATTCGACAGCGTTCAATAGTAAAGGTTCATCCTGATATTTTATCAAAGAATTCTCAATTGAATAAATTGTTCGCCACCTAGCTTAATATATTAAAATGAATTAGTTTTGATATAATTTTCATGAAGGTGCGGTTTTATTATGTGTGTAGCTCTTACTTATTGGCTCAACGTTCTTAATTTTTTATTAGATCTTGTCTAAATAATATCTGTCGACTGACCATTTTGGGATTGTCTTCGCTCGATTTTTCACTTGGAGCAATCAAATTCATATAATTTGAGCATTATAGGATTTTGGAGTCTTGGACAATTCCAAAACACGTTGCATGAGAGATGTTCTTTGCAAGTCTAAGAACTATTGAATGTTCAGAAACATAAATTATGCTTTGTTAATGAAAGTTTAGAGGCACTTGTGCCCATGTTTTGACAGAGGTTTTTTTTTTTTCCTTTTTCTAAATTTAGGATCGAATTGAAGGATTTTTATTCTGCATTTTGTGATAAAATTTGGTGTAAATATTCCATTAGGTCATGTAAGCAACCACGTACAAAGTTAGAATTCTTTAATTAATTCTAATAAAGCTATCGATTTCATTAAAATTTAGAGACGAGATTGTCACAATTTTTCATATTCTAACCACAATTTTTTATATTCTAACCACAAGAGACCCACTAATGCCTACCATTGCACGCCTCGAATTTATAATTCCAACTTGAGGTAATTAGTCGCCATTTTAAAATCTTTGAGCGTTCGCTAAAAATGTTTATAGAAAGTTGTTTAGTTGGAAAACAACACTTTACATGCAGTCTTTTAATAACAGATACAAATTGGACAAAAGTTGTACAGCATGTAAGCCATATTCGCAATGTCACACTTTTTTCCTTGCATAAACTACCATTAATACGTTTACACAACATTTCATGATAATTAATAACCAATGTTGTACAATTCTAAATTGACGTTGCTCTAAAATGAAACATGTTTTTGAAATGTTATTTAAAACCAATATGTTCTAACTTAGTACAATACAAAACTTTTAACAAGTACAGTAAAAGAAAAAAATTATTACAGCATAAAACTCTTACATATTACAATTTTAAAATAAAAAACTTTAGTTTTAACTCACTTATTAAACATTTTTAAAAGTTAATATTATTGTTTTATTGATCTGCTAAACAAGAATAATACAAATCACCCGATCGATGAGATCTTTTCGAATGTGTGTGTGTATATATATATATGTGTGTGTGTGTGTGTGTGTGTAAATGTATATTGTGTATGCATATGTGTATTTGTGTAGCGTCATGGAGCGTGGGTCTTTTCTCGCTTTGGTAACCGTTCGTGTCCATCTGTATGCTTTTGATGGCCAGTTTCCAACGCAACTTGGTCCCATAAATCTTGTTTTCCAATTTCACTTGGAACTTTTCGTATGAAATTACGAGAATGTCCATTCTATTGTATTGGTTTTGTCTTGGGGTTAAAATTTTCTCATTAGTTAAATCATTACGTCGTACATGCTTGAGAAATTAGCTGAGCATTATTTCCAAAAATG
>CAMOHE010047847.1:0-20911 GCA_946598075.1 Artocarpus hirsutus
TTCATTTTCATGAAAATGTTATTATGTCCAAATTAATAGTAATGGCTAGCCTCTTGTTTTGGAGCTTTTGTTTAGCAGATAGAATATCATAAAAGCATTGGTTGGAATAAATAAATAGAAATTTCATTCTTACATCAAGTCCATCTAACTAGAAAACGATATGAGAGCAGTGTTGTTGGTTGTTGTTTTGCTGATTTTGTTGGTATCATAATTTTTGTCCCAACATTCCCGTATATACATATATATTTTTTTTGTGATACATATGTGTATCGTTTTCTAGCTAAAATCACGTAGGAAAAAAATATTGAGAAACAGAAGGGTATTCATAGCCAGAGGCTCTGGGCCTCTGGCTATTAAGATTTATCTACAAGCTCGTCATCAGATTCCGAGTTTAGAATGGGCTTGCGCCATATGAATGAGGAGGGTTATTGAATCAAATTTAACATAAGGATCGGGTTGTCCTTGAACGCTAGGCATTTTCAAGGGTGCCAATCTTTGTCGCCTCCCACCCTTTGGAGGTTTTGGTCGGCGGGTGACTACTGCCAACCGTCTTTAGTAGTGTAATGTCTGAGAAAAATTCATTTACTTGAACTTTGAATTCATTTGGATTTAAATAATAAATTTTTTTAATGAATCATGTTTTGTAAAATTTTGATAAAATGAATGTTTATTGATAATATTACAGTGAATTATGTCTGTAAAATTTTATACAGTTGAGAGTATTTTTTTAATGCAAATTTTGTAAGTACGATTATTAAAAAAATTTACAAAATACTCTCAAGATGAAATATTATATCACAATAAATATAAATTTTGTGATATGAATAAGCAATCGAGAAAGGAATGTTAATTAAAGTAAATAATCATGATATAGTAAAACGGTATTGATTGAGAACAAACATAGATATAAGAAATATTGTGATAGGAAATGTTCAGTATGGGAAAAGGAGTGTGGCGTCCGCGCGTGGGCCCCACCTCAAGCCTCCATAGGACCCACCTTGCGGAGCCCTTGGACTTGTGGCTCTTATTAGTGAACCGTTCCCGTGCCGCCCACTTATCCGTACTGTCCCCTCTGGCCCCTCAAGGATTTCTTTCGCGTCCCTCGGGTTTGAACCTCAAACCTCCCTTAAGAGGTTCTTATTTCCATCTCGAGTACCAATTGAGATATTAGCTCAATTGGTACTCTTAAGGTTCTTATTTCCATCTCGAGTACCAATTGAGCTAGTAGCTCAATTGGTACTCGAGATGGAAATAAGAACCTCTTAAGGGAGGTTTGAGGTTCGAACCCGAGGGACGCGAAAGAGATCCCTGAGGGGCCAAAGAGCCCCAGAAGGGACAGAGGGCCCCAGAGGGGACAGTACACCAATAAGAGCTACAAGTCCGAATACTCTGTAAAAAGGTTGTATGATCCACTTAAACATAATAGGTTGGAATTTTGCCACCTATCCTATGGAAACACACGGTAGCTTTGGATGGAATTTTAATTCATTTTTGCCCCCAAAGTTGAGAAATTTTGAAAAAAAAAAACCCAAAAAGAAAGCTTTTAAAATGAAAAAGGTAGCTAAAAATTGAAAAAAAAAAGTCTTCTTTTCTCTCCCAACACACCTAAAGGCTTCAATGCATTTCTCCAAAATTTTCTTTCAAATTTTATCAAAGAATCAACCTCTAAAAAGTTCAAAAACAAAATCAAGTTTTAGAGCTACAAGTCCGAAGGCCCCACAAGGTGGGCGCCACAAGGAGAGTCTGTGTAATTTTAAACTCTTAAAGATAATATTTATACAAAATTCTATACTTATAGTATAGAAAAAATATAATGTAGTGTAAATTTATACTCTGTAAAAAGGTTGTACGATCCACTTAAACATAATAGGTTGAAATTTTGCCACCTATCCTATGGAAACACACGGTAGCTTTGGATGGAATTTTAATTCATTTTTGCCCCCAAAGTTGAGAAATTTTGAAAAAAAAAAAACCCAAAAAGAAAGCTTTTAAAATGAAAAAGGTAGCTAAAAATTGAAAAAAAAAAGTCTTCTTTTCTCTCCCAACACACCTAAAGGCTTCAATGCATTTCTCCAAAATTTTCTTTCAAATTTTATCAAAGAATCAACCTCTAAAAAGTTCAAAAACAAAATCAAGTTTTAATCCAAGGTAAAACCCCATTTTTTCTTCTTTCTTTGAGCTTTTCTTTGAGTTTTTAGAAGGGGTTTTGATAAGGAATTTTCCATGGTTGATGTCAAGGGAAGAAACAATTATAGGTGGAGGACCACAAAAATCACAAAGGAAAACTTTGGATAAACCCTATACTAAGCTTTAGAAATTATGTTAATTTTTTGTATTTTTGTTATGTAAAAATCTAATAAGAATTATAACATGCTTCAAGGATATTATGAACTGTTTATGTGACTTATTTTTATGCTATGTGGTGTGTGTTGTTGTGAGGAACTAGAGTTTTTTAGTTTAAAAACACGGTTTGAAAATTTAGCATAAAAAAGTAATTTTAGGGTTTTTGATGAAATTGATGGTGTTGATGGGTTTTAGAGGTAATTGAGTTTTGGCAAAATTTTGGTTTTGCCTAACACAATAGACCTGACAATTTTTTTCATGAACAAAACTTTGAAAAATTATTTGGGGGTAAAATTGTGTAATTTTTATTTTAGCGGTAGATTTGAATAATGGCCTAAAACTCCTCGGTGAAATCTGAAATTCAGGAAAGTAAAATAAACAAAAGTTGTAGAAACTCATTGAAACAGTTGGAATTCATGGACGGTTCGAGAAATTCCTGCTTGGTCCATGAGTTATAAATTTTGGAAGTTTCTAACCAGAGAATTTATAAATAAAAAAAGGAAGAAAGTCTTAATTTAAAGTATTGGATTTTAAAACTTTGAGAAGTTCATGCCCGATTTGAAAAAAAAAAAAAAAATTGAACCCAATGATGCTATACGGTTGATTTTGAAAATCGTGGGCAAAATCGTCAAATTTTTACAAATGGAAAAATCGCAAAGTTTGGTCATAACGGGTTTTTACCACAAAACAAGCATCGGCACCCCAAACTCATTGACGTTATTTAATAAAACAACAAAACATAAATTTTAAACGATAAATGTAAGCTTGAAAAGTTTTAAAGACCAGTAGAAGACAAAAATATCATTTTTTTGCAAAAATAAAAAGGCCAAACGGACACTGAAAACACTGAAAATAGAGCAAGATGCATGGAGGAAAATTTCATCCAAGCTCTGAAGGTGATGAAAAGGCATTGGTAGATAAACAAATAAGTTTCGTGATGCCTAAGTTTTTAAAAACCTGCTAATAACCAAAGTTAAATAGTTAATTTTTATGTTTAGCTATCGACTAGAGGGTCAATATTAGTAAGATCACTAATAATGGAAAATTGTTTAAACAGGACATGAAGGTGATTCTTGAAGGGGACGGAGAAAAATGATTAAGTACGGTACA
Organism: Artocarpus hirsutus; assembly: GCA_946598075.1. Taxonomy (NCBI): domain Eukaryota; kingdom Viridiplantae; phylum Streptophyta; class Magnoliopsida; order Rosales; family Moraceae; genus Artocarpus; species Artocarpus hirsutus. The sequence goes on from CAMOHE010047847.1 coordinate 3,454, forward strand.
ATTAACAAGTACATACCAAATCCCACCTACAACATAGATAGTTAGTTTTCTCTTAAAGGAAAAATTCCATGGTACTAAAAATAAAAGATTACTTTGATAGTATACTTTAGTTAGTTAAGCATGATGCATGGTATAACACCATAATCTAAAGAAGAGGTGAATGATACACCAAAGAACATAAGAAAGTGTTGTACTGACCTCTCGATGCAATGGGAGTTCCAAGTAATGATACAGTCTCGGTGTTATGATGACCATTATATGCATTTAGTACAAACACTTGAGCCCTAGTTAAGCTAAGTATAAATCATAATAGAAGTTCATAATTGAGCATAATTGAATCGTGCAAGTTAGTTGAAAAATCATCTTATGGGTTATGTTTAGACTTACTGAGCAATAGTTCACTTACTTGTTCATGCTACAGGGAATCTAGCCAAGAGACCGAAATGGTACCAATGTGGAGCTGACAATAGTAGATAAAGAAGTGTCTAGTTAGGATATGGATGCCACTGCAGTAAAGCTTCTGCTATACATATATATTTATATATTGTTAGCAATGATGAATATGTAATATTGGAAAAATGTATATCAAACAGGTTATATTATAGAATGCTAATTAAGCAAAGTCATGCAACTTTTTGTAAATGACTAGGGTTAAATGGAATATACTATTTTAAGCTCGGATTATATCTACAACATTCAGTTAAAAAAATGTACCTATTTTTCATGCTTAAAACAAAACTTTTAAATAAGCAAAGAAATATTTGGCCACAATCCGAAAAGGCAGGTCGTAACAACAACTAACGATGGAGCCCGGATTTATTCGTAGGGACCAATTTTTTTTTAATCATGATTATACTAACACGTAGAAAATTATTAGTTTAAGAGGAGTCAAGTCTAATTTACACACTTACTTATTATATTAAAATTAAAGCTACTATATTAAAAAAAAAGAGAAGAAGAAGAAGAAGAAAGAAAGTTTCCGTCATTGATCTTTACCAATCACTAATCTTTTTTTTTTTTTTGCTGCCTTTTTTTTCACTGGTATTGAGGGACCTCACTCTCCTTGTTTTGATGTTTTTACTTGTAATTTTTGTTTATTTTGTTACCAAAGCGACAACTTTTATCCTGATTTTGTTGTTCTTGCAAGTTGTTTTTCTCAAGAACTGTTGAGCAGGTTGTTTTTATCATAAAGATCCATATGCGTGCTTCGAGCGCGCGCGCGCGCGTGTTTTTTTTTTTTTTTTTTGGTGCTTTTCGTCTATGAAGCTGGGTACACATTATTACTAACTTGGATTCCATTTTGAGTATTAGAGCAATGTGAATATCATCGTCTCGAAATGGCTTTTTTTACCATTCACAAACCATATTTCAATTTCATTATATCATAATTTTTTTATTCTACTTATCATTATTATTATTTTAGATTAATTATAAAAACTTTCTCAACTATTGCCCTTATAACACTGTACTTTCGGTTTCAAAACATAACATTTGTTCCCTCGAATTATAAAGCATTAACAAAAAAACTCATTTTGTTAAAACTTTTAACAAAACTTAGTATATAATTAAGATTTGATACATAAGAGTATTTTAGTAACTATATCATGTCTAAAGCTTTGAATTAAAAAAGTTGATATAATTTAAAATTTTAATTATTAAAAATATAAACTAAAAAACCTTAATTTTTTAAAACAAATAACATATTCTTTCACTTTCATGTGATTACATCAAGGTACACTAATAGTCTAAAGGTTTATTCAACTGTTCAATAATTTTTTTTTTTTAAGAAAAAATCTTATTATTTGTATAACATTGTATCATTTTTGCTCAAATAATTATTCAAGGAGTTTTAATATTTATAAATCAAGGGAATAAATGTTACAGGGTAAATTCTAAAGCTATTAGTAGGGCTAGAAACACTTTTTTATCTTTAGGTTCCCAGTATCAGTTTTCTTTTGGTACACAAGTCCCTTCCGGGAATATTTGCCCCGACATCCATGTGGAAATACCCCAAATCGGCACTCTAATCACAAAAAAACTCTTTGTATTTTTCCACAATAATCAATCTTATTTAACATGCGTTTGACAATCTTGATTAGAACCATAGTTGTAATTATTAAATAGTATAAAACTCTCATATATTATAATAAAAAATAAAAAATTATTACAGTGTAAAGCTCTCATATGCTATAGTGTTTTGACTTACAACTATGATTTTAATCATACTTCTTAAACACTATGTAAATATTATAGATTCTATGATAGTACTTGTTTATGAACTTCAGATAATATCATATGAAATCAGATTTTTTAAAAAAACATATATATCATATTAAGCAATTAGCTTGTTTGTAACATTATTAGAACTGATTTTACTATAATATTTACTTTCATAAAATTTGAACTATTTTATTGTTTTAGGTTCATACTGTTGATTCGGTCTATTCTCTGAAAGGTCTAATAGTTTTATGCTTAATATATTGTCGTTGTTAAATAAATTGTTCAACAAGACACAAATAGTGAAAGGAATAGTAAATTTGTAATATATGCCACATTTTTTTTTTAACAAAAGCCGCACAGAATTTGAATTCAATTACTGAATAAAACCACATAGGACTAGGCATTCATGGTTTTTTAATACACTTTAGAAATTCTTTAACCTTCTGTTTTTTACATCGGTTTAAACTCTCTAGTTCATAGTAGTTCTAGTGTAAGGCAAAAAGGTTTAGATTTATAGATATAATATAAATATCTCAACAGGCACAATTTTTGAACAAAAAATTGTTGAAAACATTAGTTTAAACTCTTCTCCTAAATATTATATTGAATGCATTTAGTAACGCAATTAGAATTTAAAGTTAGAACCAATTTATTGTAATATATAAGAGTTTTATCTCGTAACCAATTTTTATTTTATACTGTAGCAATTAAAATGATATCATTAGAACCACATAGCGAAGCGCTTCATTATTGCTCAAGTAGGTTAAAAATGTGTTAGATAGGCCTATTGTGCAGTGCTATTGTAGAAATATTTCAGGGATGGAGCCATGAGAATGGAAAAAAAGAGAGTTGGGTATAAAGAGATGCCTGACATGCTGAGTTGGATCGAAAGCACCATGTGTGCATATCTATAGAATGTTTGGAAAGTATGGTTAGAACTAACTTCGTGGTTTAAAATACTACAGTACGTGAGAGTTTTATACTGTAACAACTTTATACTATTTGATAACCATAAAATTTGTTCTAACCACACTTGTCAAACACCCTGTCAGTGGTCCATATGGATTGTGGATATGTCAACTCAAGTTTATATAAGATCAGTATTTAAGACCTCATTGATCTATTAAAAGGGGATTTAAAAAAAACAAAAGATTAGTCTCAAAAATTGTCTCTAAACCTTACACTAAATCTCACTTTGATCTCTAAGTTTAAAATAAACCCAAAATTAACACTGCATATCCCGGTGTAATTATAATTATTTTAATTGACTTAAAAAAAAAAAAAACAGAAAACAACCCTCAAGTTCTGCACGGTGGAAAATTGGATTGTAAATATGTATGGAGCCGTATTATAACATAAATTCAGAGGAAAAATCGGACGTAATAAAATATAAACAACGTATAAATTCTTTCTTTAAAACTGCTGCTTTTTGCTAGAAACAGAGCACCAATAAATGAAACTAAAACAATTTTTTAAAATAACAAAGTGTGTCAAAAATTACAAATAATCAGCCATAAAAATTACTCTGAGCTTAATAATAAAAATTAAAAAAACTTAGCTATTGAAAAATGAATGACGCCTGAAGATCGCTGTCCTTAAAACCGATTCCGCCCCCTTTGAGATAGTATATCCAATTCGGCAGGATGGCGGCGGCCGGTCTCTGGGATTTGACAGCCAATAAGTCGCTGCTAAGAGTGCACTCTCAGGTAGCCGGTTGAAGCAAACTCTTTTTTTAAGCATCCAACTATAGCCTTTTGATATAGATGAAAATTAGATGATAACTAGAATGGAAGGAATGTTGGATAATAATTTTTTTCTACGTATAAAAGGAATAAAAAGAGCACCTACGTATAGTGCTTGATACACCCCATATTAAAAGGTATCTGATTGTTGTCCAACAAATACTATGGTAAATCTCAATAAAATTCTTACCATTGAGCATCAAATCTGTATAACGTTGTTGACCAATATTTATATAATTCCAGACAAGACCTTTGAAACAAACAACTAATATTTTTTAAAAGGAGATTTTTTTATGAGCTTTTCATTTAAGAAAAAAAAAAGTTCATATATGTTCAAATTAAAAGCTGGCCAAAAAAGGTCAGGACCAAGCTCACATATATTTGGCTAATAAAAACACTTCATGAGCTTTTCAATAAGGCAGATATGGCTGGACCTCCAACATATGAAGACTCATAAATTCAAAATGAAGAAATTTGAATTAAAAGAAATATTTCCAATTGTAAAACAGAATAGATAAGAAATATTTCTAATACTTTTGCCTTGAAAATCAGCAAAATGTTCATTTTATGCTTATTTCAGTGGCACATGGACAACATGTGATCTATTCTAACCAGATTTTGACATAAATATGAGGGAGGGACTAACTTATTGCATCAAGATAGATCCGAATAAGTTATGAGATGTTTTAAACCTCATTGACTAAAGTGGAATTTTAATTAGAGCTTGAATGCATTTTTCTGTTTAATCTAAAAAAAATGTGTCAACTCATTACTTAGTAATAACACTTTGGGATTTCGGTTGGAACCACTTGGTTAGAACTAAAAAAATGAGTTAAATAGTTTGTCAAAATGTTGGTTTTAATTGGTTTGACTAAAAAAAAAGAAAAAAGAAAAGGGAGCTCAAAAAAAGATTGAAACTAAAAACAAAAAAAAGTTTGAAACTGACAATGAGCTAAAAAATAGTTTTTTGTTGTAATAAAAAAACGGTTTTATGGTTAGAACTGTAATTGTCAAACACGGGCTCAAAAAACTTTTAAGTACAAGTTGAAAAGATGAATCAAACTATTCTTAAAACAAACATGTGATTTTTGAGACAGAACCATATTTGAAAGATCTTATGTTGACCAATAAATCAAGTTAATTGTTGTTGAGTCCCGGCCGAAAGCCAAAAGATCAGCCTCGTAAATATCATGTCCAAAACGGTCCCCCAATTTAAATTAGATCTCTGATTTATACCCAACAGACATAAACCAGTAAAATGCAAATAATGCTTGCTCTGGCCTATGACACAGGAGGGTGTAGCTTTCCAGACCTTTCAGATTCCCCCAGAGATTTTCAGAAACTTTAAAAGCAGTGGCCACCTTGAGCTCTCTTGTACATCGTCTTACAGTTTCTACACATTTTTTTCCCTTTTTTTTACACATTAAAAAGAAGGTAAAAAAAGGGCATCGTTTTCGTAATCTGTACTAGCAGAAAAACATCCCTAAAATTTGCTGCCATGAACTCAGACCTTGGCAGATATATGTATTAAGATTGCCCTTTGAGAAATTTAAACTTTTATTATATCTATAGGGTGTTTGGAAGATGGTAGGAACCAGTTGTGAGAACCACTTTTAATGTAGCATATGAAAACTTTACACTGTAGCAATTTTTTTATTATTACTGTAGCATGTGAGAGCTTTTTACTGTTCATAACTGATTTTGTGGTGAGAACCATTTGCCAAACACCCCCATAACACATATATAGGTCGGTGTTACGGTCCGTGTGGAAGGTCATTTTTCCATCATAATATGTAAACATGACGGGGATTCAACGTTTCACGGCATTGACAACTATTAATAAATGTTATGTTATATTTCTCAATTTTATATTATATGTAGGTAATTGATGTATGTTATAAAATGTTTCTTTGAACGCGTGGGTTTGAAATTTAAAAAGGGTTGTCGTATCTACAAGGAGATGGGTATTTAAAAGATTAAAAAAATTTTAGTTTAAAATGTAAAAAGATTTTTAAAAACAAAGTTTAAAAAAAAAACACATATTTTTGAAAATTTTTAAATAAGATTTTAAAACATTAAATTTAAACGGTGAAATTTTAAGAATTCCTTATATGATTTATAATAGATATAGAATTTAACTCTAAATAATAATCATCTAAATTAATCGTTGTCATTATAATTATAATTAACATAATTTTAATATAGAAAAGATAATAAGAAATCAAAATTTATATATTTCAGTGGAATAAATTTTTGCATTAATTTCAACAAAACCTCGTTTCATGAAATATCTAAATCGACAATAAAATAAGTCATACTGCAGTAAAAGATATTCTATAAAATTAAGCATTACAACACAATTAAATTACATAAAAAAAGCATGACTTAATTTATGTAAAAATATAATTTATTCTATAAAAAATAAACATTACAACAAGGACATAGAGTTAAAAACCATACCATAATCTATACATACAAGATCATATTTCTGTCTTACCAAACTCTATACACTAATTTAGGTATTATTTTATTATTTTTGATGGGATTGAAGGAGTGCTCTAGTAGCATCTCCTCCTAAAAGACGACACTATTAGGATGGGGGTTAAGGTATTTATAGAAATTTATTATTGGGATATTTTTTTATAATTTTTCATTGTTAATTTTCTAATTTTTTTGGTTCATATGACCATTTGTAACTTTTTTTCCTTCAATTGTCCACGCCATTTCCCCGTCCTTGAATCTTGGCTTGCAATATCCTACGACGCGGCAGTTGGAGGCTTCAAAATGGCGCGACCTAGGCCTTCAATCGAGCGATCGCACAGTCAGAAAACGGGAAAAGAAATGGGTCCGTGTGGGGCTGGAACGAAGCTAACAAGAGCCATTAAATTTGTCCTAGTATTCTAATTCATCGGCTAATAGAACGATTTCATGTGAAAATGACTGTGCCGGATCAGACATTGTCGAGATTCCACTGAGATACGCGGACCCATTAAAAGCTGCACTGAATGGACGACACGTGTCTAAAATGGACTGACCTGGGAGTATGTGGCTTGATCGGACAGAGGACATTAGCCACGTGTCTCTCGGTCAAATTTCGAATTTTAAAGTATTTTTAAGACATTTGTTGTCCGATTTTGTCTGTTTTGATGCCGTTTTACTGCGTTTCTTTATTAGATTTTAAATCTAAAGACAAATAATTGAAAAAAAAATTAGTTATGTTATAAACATAATATTTATAATAATTTTAAAAATATTTATTTTACATTAAACATACAAAAATAATTATAAACTTTTAAAATAATAGTTTCTTTTGGTTTGACACAAGTATAACTTTTAAGATCTAGAAATATTTTTGAAAATTACTAAAAATATTATAGAACATATTTACAAGTTTAAAACATATTACAAAATACATTAAGACTCAAAATAAAATTACCATTAATTATTTTTACTGTTTTGATTAATTTTAGACTAAACTAATATTTTATAAGCCAAAATAATTTTAAAAATTACTGAAAATATTATTAAATATAAAAACCATGTTCTAAGACACTAAAATACTGTTGAACATAAAAATGCTATTAATTAGAGGATTTAATAAGAAATAAAAATATAAATAAATAATTTTAATCTTATAAAATGTACATTTTTACAATCTCATCAGTGGCCTAACAAAGGCTATGTGTATATGTAAGGCCCGTTTGGCATAGTTCTAGATTGTACTTTTGTGTTGTAAAAGAAGAAAAGTAAAAGTTGTAATTTTTTAGTAAGTGTTTGGAATCATATTCTTAAAAGAGCTTCATTGGGTCAAAATAGTTTTAGTTTTTTTAAGTTTATAATATATTATTAATACTCTAGTATAAGTTTTAAAGTCTATTTCAGAAGCATTTTGAGAAGTCATTTTTTGTTCTTTTGATAAAAAACACTTTTTGAGAGAAAAACACTTTAAATAGTTTATTTAAACACTTCAAAAACTAGCTTTGGACTCATAAAATTAAAAACAAATTCTAGAAACCGTCCCAAGCATGGGTTACTGAGACAATTGATCAAATTACTTTTATTGAATTAAAATGTCTTTAATTTGTAAAAATTTTACAAATGTCTCATAATGATATCATTAAAATTATTTATATATAATTATATAATATAATATATAATATCAATAAGATAATTACTATATCATTAAAGATATTTTTAAGATATTTTAAATATTATATTAAATTTTAATTTTATAAAAAAAATTTAGACACATGTTGTAATTTTTTCTTCGAAGCCCATACTCTCTTTTGACCGGCCTTTCTTCTGACATATCGGGCCTTTACTCAGATACGTCCTATTTAGTCCAGAACAACATGACAACGTCCTTTCCACCAATGCCCTTCTGCTTTCCAGCCAACCATGGAAGCCTACAAATATCACTAGCTAGGCAAACAAAATAAATAAATGAGAGAGAGAGAGAGAGAGGGATAGAGAGTTACAGCTCAATAGACAATGATCTTCCCCACCATTGTTCAAAGCTCAACCAGTCACACACACATAGATATGAATAGTACATGCATGGGTATGTTTAAATGTATGGAAAAAAAAAAAAAGTGTATTTATAGGCACACAGAAATACAGGCAGGAAGGAGAGGTGAATGATTCAGTTTTCTTTTGCTCTGAAAAAAAAAAACAAAACTGTACTTTGATAGGATGTTTAAGAGAGTCCGTTTGAATCACTTTGTTAAAAACACTGTAATTGGTGTGAGCTTGTCGCCTTTTCCCAGTGAACAGCTGTGCAGAATTCGGACTGTACTAAACAAAAGGTAATTTTCCATAAAAAAAAGTTTTTTGGGAGAAAATAAAAAACAAGGAGCTATTTGAAGCGGTTAAAAACTTTTCTGAGGTAATGTCTTGCATTTTGCAAAGCTGTCATGACCCCATTAAGGGGAACAGTCCCATTTCTGCATTAAAAAAATGGGGAAAAGTCCCCTCTCCTTCTTTCCAGATCAGATGACAAAAAAGAGGCAAAAAGGCGGATAGAGTGAATCAGGTAAGAAAGAGGACTTGGAATTGATGGAGTGATAACGACCTTTTTCTTTTGATCCCTTTCAATAATTATGTCTTCCCAATTGTCAGCCTGATTGAAATCACTTTCCCACCTGTCTATATTGTACATAGCTATAGTATAAAATTAAAAAAAAAAAATCCCAAGTTTTTACAGTTGGTAACAACTACAAAAAAACCATCTGTTTTTTTTTTAATGGTTTGGTAGTTAACTTAATGATCCATTTAAATCCTAAGCAAAAACAAAATTTAATAATCAAGGGTAATCATCTTTTGCAATGTTAAGTGGGATCTACATGAAAGTGTGCATAATAGCATCACAACTTCGTCTTTTACTGGGCAGAATTTTTGTGCTATGCATACATTTCTTTTATCTTTTTTCTTTGTTGTTTTCTTTTTGGCAGTGCAGAGAACAATTATCTATGAAACTTTCCTTTCATATATTAAGCAATGCCAAATCTAGACCAGATATAAGCAACGGCAAATCTAGACCAGATATATTTCTTCTGCTTCTTGATGGTTTTTCTAGTTTCTTTCAAAAACCAAACCAACCCTTCTCTTCTAAATTCAAGCCAATAATAAATGCAAGTGTTGGCTTTGCCAGGGACAGCAAAGTGGGGCACAAAACTAAATTATGCAATGTTTTTCTGATCTCTCTCTGTTAGAATTTCAGCAGCATTAATCTCCACCAAAAATGCTTGTTCCTTAAATAGACACTTAGATCAGCAAGTCAGCATTTATGAGCAGCTTGTCGGCACCAAATCACCATTGAAGGGAGGACCATTTTGGAAGCTTTTCTTTCTTCTGCTCTTGGATTCTCTATGCAGCTTTGGCATGTTGATCTTGATCACTCAGTTTTAAGTCTCTTCTAATTTGTTTCAGAGATTCAAATGTTTATGTTTTGTTGTGGAAGACCTCAAGACTTTGAGACATGTCAAAGCAAAGTATCACCATAGTTGGAGGCGCTGCCGGGGCAATTGCATTTTTTGCCGTGGTAATAGGACTTGTGTGGTTCTGCAAGTTTCACTGCAGAAAGTTGTCAATCAAAAACTCGGAAACCGGTTCCTCGGATCCATCTGCACTAGGTAAGGTTCTTGTTAATTAGAATATAAAATTATTGTTTGCACGCCTCCTAACAGCTTAAAGCTTTTGAGATAGATCGGTAAACTAATATGATATCAGAGAAGGAGGTCTATTTCAAACTCCTGCAATTTTACATTATCATCACGTTCTGATAATAATCCAAGAGTTGGCTGAAATTCAATTTCACATTTGTTGGTTGGTGTCGTTTGATTGGTCCCTTCTGAATGTTTTACAGCGGAGTGGAATAGAGGTGGAGCAAGTTCATCGGGCGGAGCGCAGCCTCATTTTGGGCTGGTTGGAGCAAGGCAGTTCAGAATGGAGGAGTTGGAGCAAGCCACTAAACACTTCAATGAGGGCAATCTCATAGGATATGGAAGTTTTGGCTCTGTGTACAAAGGGTTCCTCCAAGACGGGACCGTGGCTGTCAAAAGGCGAGCAGGCGCGCCTAGACAGGAATTTGCTGCAGAGGTAATGTTTGTTGTCCATTATGATTTTTATTTTCATTTGTTAACATAATTAGTGACATGCCCAAGATACAACTCTCTTCATGATGTCTTAGAACTCATTACTGGTTTGTTTTTCTGCCAATAGGTAGCTTCTTTGTCGGAGATTCGTCACCGAAATTTAGTTACTCTACTTGGGTACTGCCAGGAAAGTGGATCCCAAATGTTGGTTTTTGAATATTTACCAAATGGCAGCGTATGCAATCACTTATACGGTATGACAATTTTACTTTTTTGAGAAGTTGGTTTAAATATTGGTGTATTAACATTTTACTATGTCAAAATGTGTTTTCCTCGTTGGTTTTGACAGATGCTAGAAAAGATCCTCCAACTAAACTAGAGTTCAAGCAAAGGTTATCCATTGCTCTTGGGGCAGCCAAAGGTTTGCAACCCCACATCAGAAGTTAGATGGGTGCTCTTTGATCATAAGATTAATGATAGAGATACCAAAAACTTTTTCTAATTTTTTAATACCAACTGACGTGTGAGACGAGTTAACATACTTGAGTATGTGAGATACGACCTTCTATAAACAAATAAATTAGTATTCTCGAGTTAAAACGCGACAACTTGGTTGCCACGCCAGTTGGTTATGTAGTATTACTTGATTGATAAAATAACTAATGCAGGTTTATGCTACTTGCACGGCCTAAAGCCTCCTGTGGTGCATAGGAACTTCAAGACTGCCAATGTTCTGGTTGATGAGAATTTCATTGCCAAGGTTGCAGATGCAGGGGTCTCAAAACTGCTCGAGAAGATCGAAGAAGCAGGTCCATCCTGCGCGTCTAGTGTCAATGTTTTCCAAGATCCAGAGTAAAACTTAAATATTCTTCTGATTGAAGTTTTGTTCATTATTGTGAAACACAGCGCTCTCTCTCTTTCTTTTTGTTTCTCCAATATGTCAATTTGGGCATGAATTTCGACCTCTAGGGTAGGGACATCTGGGGCTGCATCTGAAATGAGTGATGTGTACAGCTTTGGGGTTTTCCTTCTAGAGCTAGTGACCGGACAGGAGGCTTTGCGCAATGAAATCTTGGGATCCAATGAGAGCTTAGTCCAATGGGTAAGTTGGATACTTGTAAACTAAGCAGTAAGATTGCAACTTGCTGACCAAGAAAAGAATAAAAACTTCTCTTGCACATTGTTGCCAATGTCTAGCTAAGTAGCTATAAGCAGACAGTTGTGTTTTGTTCTTCCTGTTTAGGAGCCAGCTAAAGAAAGATAATTTTTTCCCCCCAAACCAGTTTGCCTTGTGAGCATAACAAACTTGCAATGTTATTTTGGTTTGTTCTATTACAAGTGCTTGCTTGTTATGGCTTTTGTGAAGGTGGAATCAAGGCTGAGCATAAATAATTTTGTGGACCACCGACTATCCGGGAGCTTCACAATTGAGGGAATGAGGGATTTGATCAGGTTGACACTACAATGCATGAGTTTTCCGGGAAAGAGGCGTCCAAAGATGGAAGCGGTAGCGCTCGAGCTCGAACGAATTCAAGAGAAAGAAATGGTACTAACAACAGTCCCGGGAGAAGGCACAGCCACAATTGCTCTAGGAAGTCAGCTATTTAGTTGAAAATGAAGCCAAGCAATCTAAAGGAAAGAAAAGGGAAAAAAAGCAAAAGTTGTTTGTTGGTGTTTTCATTATTCTTGTGCTAAGCTTAAAGCTTGCCACAACAACAAACAACTTGGCCTCAGCAAAATTGCTGTTTTGAGGGATGGTGCAAAGTGAATTCAAATTGTGGTATATGAAATTATATGAATTATAACCTTTTCAAAAAAAACAAAAAAAGAGTAATAGTCTAATTGGAACGTGATTTGAACTACAAAATTATGATTCAAATTTTATGAGAGAAAATACTATAATAATATTAGTTTGCACCATAATTTTATAGTTTAAATCGTGTTTTTAAATAGGCTATAAATAATAAAATCAAAGGAAGAAAAGTTTGCAATTTGCATAATGACTGTAGCAGTACCATTTGTACTGCATCATTTGCCTGTCATTAAATGAAATGGGTGGCACAAGCATGAAATGAATGAAGAAAAACAAAGAAGCATGTGTCGAAATCATGTACTACAGAAATCTCAGCCACATGACTATTTGTAAACGTGTACTGGGGTCTTGTATTTTGAGAAGAAGAGAGACAATTATACTCTATCTGAAAGGAATATATATACATATATATAGACAAAGGCCAAGTTAGATTCTTAGCTTGCTAAGGAAATTTAATCCAGTATTTACTGGAAATCTTTATCTTTAGCAATAGGAAAATATTGAATAGTATAACAGAAAACTGTGCCGTTAACAAAATTGCATGCAAAAGAAAACCACACATAAATACACGCATTGTACAAACGAATTGACATTTGAAAAACAGCTTCAATTCAGTAGATCTGAGATTTTTTTTTTTTTTAATTTTTCTGTGCAAGATGGCCCTTGCCAAGAAAAGTATGGGGCAGATGTAATAACGGGGGGGTGTTGAGGGCAACGTATACATTATGAAAGTGCAAATTGAGGACATGAGACATGGATCCCAACATAAAACCAAGTTCAAGTTCCAAGAATAATAATAATATAAGCAAGCATGTCTTGTAGTCATGGAACAAATATCGACACAATAATATTGATAGGATGTATAAAAAGACAAAAAAAATGATCTCGTTATCTTGCTTTATACAGTTTAGAAAAATCATTTTTATTTTTATAGGGTTAAAACTTAACTACTAACAAAAACATTAAAATCTGATCTAGTTTATAGTGTACATTGATTAGGACTCGTTGATTAATAAATAATAAGGCTTTAACCCTATGAGTTTAAATAAGAGTGCTACTGTTGCTCACCTCAACATGTCCAACTGATGATGTAAAAGATGACAAAGGACACTAGTAGAGGATCAATATATACAACAATGCTTCTTTGTATAAGAAAATGCCCCAGGATACTAATGGCATTGAACACTATACATTAATAAAATAATGGGATCTACAAATAGGGTATAAGTTGTGACGTTTAGTGCCAACTGTGTTCCAAAACATTTTTGCTTAAATACAAGATTCACTAATGCAAAATACCACCACCATAGTGCTTAGCAACATTGTACCGAATCACACTGCTAAAAAAATATGGCACTATTTCATGAAGACTCCTTTAGACGTGATTGCTATTGAATTTTTTTTTTTTGATAATAAGCGGAGATAATATTACCAAAAAAAACTAAACTGGATTGGGTACAAAGGCGGTACAAAGACCCAAAAACAAGGTTTCTACATAGATTCGAAGAATCTACTTAGGAATCTGAAAAAAAAAACCCTAGCCCTAAACAGGGATATACTCATACCAACTGAGGTCGTTACAATCCCAGATGAGAGTTGTTTCTGATTCAGAATACTACCCAATCGGGCCCCTCAACGCCGGAGCTGAATGGACACCGGCCACACCCAAAAAACACCAAGGCCAAGACGCCTCATGTAACCAACACAGAGGGCCAATGGGGAAACCACTACCCTTATTATAACAAGCACGATACACAATAGGAACAAACAACTAAAAGGCAAAACTTCCTTTACGTTACAATACAAAACTAGAATAAGAGCATAACAAAAGCCGTTGGAGTTGATCCGATCACTGTGAGAGAAAAGCCCAAAGACTACTGGAACAAACAAAGCCGGAGAGACGGAAAAGGAGGTGAGCCTTCTCCAGCACATGGTAGTCACGCGTCATTGCCACCCGACACTTAGCTAGGCACAGGGGCCACATGGACACTGAGGAGAGCAGGACCCCCAAGTCATCGGAACACTTGGAAACCACCACCTCCCTTTGAACGCCGCTGAGCACCCCCCTCTAGGGAGCCTTGACCCCCAGATGGCCCCAAAATCTTGGCAGCCCAAAGATCAAAGCCATTGACTATCTTCCCTTCTGCACCCCTCCTTCACCCCTGCCCTTATTGCATGCAGAGAATGCCTTATGCGCTAACCTTCCCTCTCCTACGCCCCTCACCCACAAGTCATACTCCTTTGGAACCACTTCCACAGCATCCTGTTGGTACCAAAACTTTGGCTGAGAGTCCGAAGGCCAGCCTAGAGGCTACACCGGACTCCAGCCCTACACGGATCTCATGGTGCATGAAGAGGACTAAGAGAAAAGAGAGCAAACCCTAGGACACAAAGAGAACGTACACTTCTATTAAATTGGCATAACATAGAAACCATTAAAGGATCTTATTCAGTGTTGTTATTACTTTTCACCTTAATCAAAACATGTCATAGAAAAGGTATGGTTTGAAAGAGCAATCTTATGAAACGCATGGGTTATAACCTTGTTACTCACAAAGCTATGAGCCTCAGTCTAATACATAGTTATGTACTTTTGATACTGGGTCCATTGTTTTATTAATAGCGAGGTTATAACCCATAGAGATGAAAACGATTTTTGGGTTTGAATTGGCCATTAGGTTGAAAAAAAAAATATTGATTCCCACTTTATTGAATGTATCCATGCATGACAAAATTAGATTTCTTTTTTTTTTTTTTTAACTAAGAAACACACGATAAAATCATGAGCCAGAGACTAGATCTTGAAGCAACTTCAATTTGCTCTGCAGGTGGTCAGGTTAAGCATTGGATGTTCTAGGACAATATAACATGTAACCAAATACCATAACAATTGTTTTCCAGCTGCCTTGTCCCACAAGATTCCTTGTCCCCTTCTCGTCCCAATAAGATCCACATGATTTCGGATTGGTCCACCAAGATTTTAGGTCTCCTTGCTAAAAACTGATCCCAAATTTTGCAATTCAACCAACGGCAAAATTTTCAACTCTTTTTTTTTTTTTTTTTTTTTTTTTTTTAAGTTTTTTCACTCATGCACAAAATCATAGACCAAAAAGAGAATCATATGGGAGGAAAGGCATGACTAGTACACTATTATCCAATCCACTCAATCATTATTATTATATCCACTAGAATGTATACATGCAAAAGGTTTTTTGACCTTTAATTTTTGTTTTCATTGTGCTCTTTTCAATCATAACCACAAACTGAATTTTGCACAATAATTTTAGACAGGCATATTAACTTTATAAGGGTCAAAAGAAAAACTCTAACATGGGTAATAATTGATACATTTTGTGTGGACACTCCGAAGTTATCACAATGAAGTGGGCACTAGGAACACTACTAGTTGCCCTGCCAACTTTTATTGCTCCTGCGAATCCAAGGGGCTCAAGTAGGCAGCTATGGGACCCCCCAACTAGGTGAAGAAAAGTCACCGGTAACAGACAGTAAATTGAGAAGTGCCAAAAGAAAAATATGATAATAAAAATAAAAAATAAAGTTTGGTTTATGGTGAAATTGATTTGGTGTTGTTTCTTAATAGCTTATTAGTAAACGAAGGTGTCAATGACATTGTACCTACTTGGCCAAACGGTTGAATGGCAGAAGTTAAAAGAGCATGCAAGACCATAGATCATGTGAGAATGGGGGATAAAAAAACCCCAGAAATTTTAAGAAAAAATGTTGAGGAAAATTGTCAAACTAGTAAAAACCAGGGCCATGGAAAATTTAGATGGAAAACTAATTCGAAACTAGACAAGCAGACAGGGAGGGAGTAAAAATTTTATAATTTTTATTAAATGGATACGTAATTTTATAATTTTATTATTGAGTGGGGATATAGTTATGATTTTTTTTGTAAAATAAAGGTATAACAACATCTTTCAATTATTCGGTAGGGTTCACTTATAAATTTTTTTACAGGATAAAGATAAATCTAAATTTTTAAGGTAAAAATACAATTTCTAAAATCGAGTGAGAGCTTATGCTCTCATACAATTTAACATCCATCCACCCCTGCAAGCAAACATGGTTTCTCAAAAAAGCTCCTATAAGAAAACCGAGAAATTTATGGTAATGTTTTAGAGAATTCTAACACTTTTGTGACTTGATAGAAAATTTGAACATCATTTTTGTTCCATTAAGCATTCAAGTAGAGGAATATTGTGGTTCTAGACATTAATAGAGTGTTTAAAACATTGGTTCACTACTAACAGTATAAAGCTCTCACATACTACAATATAAAACAAAAAATAACTATACTGTAAGTCTTTAAAATGTTACAGTATTTGAAACAATTATTTCAATTTAAACTGGTTTGCAAACACTACATAAATAAAAATATGACCAAATGAGCCCTTGATGAACTGATAAATTTGCAACGAAAAATAAAAAATCATGAGGTTAAACCCACACGATCGTCTCCTATACGGCTAGTTCCACAAGATTATCTGCCTGCTCTTCATCCAACCAAGAAGATCCGCAAAGATTCTGATTGTAGGACCACAAAATTCTTAGGTTGTTCAACATGAAAATGAAAAGCTCCTTTAATTTTCAGTAGTCATTTCATTTACACAGACACATTATCTGGGTCCCACATGCTTTATCTACATATTTGAGGACTGAGTGAATGACTCATACTAGGCTATTACATCATTCATGTTTGTGAACATATCTTTTGCTGAATAAAAACAAGAATTAGGCGCAGGCGCTCACAATCCCTTCAAATGCTATTTTAGAATTTTACATTACAATAGAAATAAGATCAACACACGCTTTTTTCAACAATCTCAATTTTGCATTACCATATTTGAATAGAAATGAGATCAATACACGTTTTTTTCAACAATCTCAATTTTACATTACCATATTTGAATAGAAATGAGATCAATACACGCTTTTTTCATCAATCTCTAGAATTCTAGACGTTTCAAACATTCCACCTCTGACATAGAAATATAAAATATATATGGAAATAATTTGCATCCAATAGGATTTGAACCTATACCAAAGGTTTAGAAGACCTCTGTCCT
>CAMOHE010047847.1:28274-64581 GCA_946598075.1 Artocarpus hirsutus
TTTGCGGTTTTTTTTTTTTTTTTTTTTGAGGGAAGTGGATTTTTTTTTTTCATTTGGTGCTGTTATCGATTTATTTTAAATTAATTTGTCGTTTAATTTTGTTTATTGTCGCTGATTTGTTGTTGTTTGTTGCTTCAAACTCTTTGGTCTTTATTGTCGTTTTTATGTTGTCGTTTAATTTTGTCGTGCTGAAATTTTAGTGTCGTTTTATGCTTTTTGTTACATTTTCCATTTTTTTTAAATTTGTTCAGAGTCATTTTCACTCTTTCCATCTAAGTGTCGTTTCACATTTTTCAAGTTGCTGTAATAACTTTTTGCTGTTTGCACTTTTTTAATTTTTTATTGCTAAGTTGTTGGCATTTTGTCTCTTTAGCATTTGCTGT
This sequence comes from Artocarpus hirsutus, assembly GCA_946598075.1. Lineage (NCBI taxonomy): Eukaryota > Viridiplantae > Streptophyta > Magnoliopsida > Rosales > Moraceae > Artocarpus > Artocarpus hirsutus. Next base: position 28,658 of record CAMOHE010047847.1, read on the forward strand.
CGTATGGTGGTGTCAGGATTTATTTTATTATTGTCGTTCGGTCGTTTTTTTGTTGCTCTTGCTTCATACGCGGTTCGCTATTTTTGTTATCGTTTTCTTTCCTTTATCCTGTCGTTCAATTTTTCCCTTTTTATTCTTTTGTCGTTTTTTTTTTTTAAATAAAATTGTCTTCAAATTGTTGCCTTTTTGTAATTTGATTATTGATGCCGATTTCCTCATTTAAAATCTTTTTCTTTTCTTTGTTTTCTTTCCCTTTTATTTTAGCGTCAAAATTTATTTACCATTTTGTCATTTGTGAATTTATTGTTGTTTTGTCGTTTATGTCTTATACTGCCGTTTTCTAGCATTGTCTTTTGTATTTTTTGTCTCCTTCGCTTTGTGATCGTTTTTAATATTTTTACACCGGTCTTCTTGTTTAAGTCTTTAACATTAATTAAAGTTTCGATTTTCGTTATTCCGTTAGATTTTTGTTGTTTTGTTTTGTTTTTGTTTTTTTTCCCAATGTTTATCATTTTTTTATGTCCTTCACTACTTTTTTTCGTTTGCTCTGAGTCTTTTTTTTTTTTTTTTCACATTTTAGTTATTGTCGTTCGGTCCTTTAATTTCGAATTTATTTTTGTGTCGTTTTCCTGCTCTCCTTGTTTGAATTAATAGTCGTTTCCCATTTTATGTTTGTTTGTCGGATGAATTATTTGTCGTTTGGCCTAACAATTTTGTCTTGATTTTGTCGTTTCATTTTTTTGCCTTCAAGACTTATGGAATATGGGAAAAAAAAATGTATTATTTTGTGTCCCCAAGAAAAAAAAAAATACTGCCCTGAAGTTTGCGTAGTCTGGAAGGTGGATCCATCCTTTTTTTTCTTCTTTTTCCCTAACAATAGGAACTCAAATAAAAATTTGAAGCAATTTATAGTCAAGACAATAGCGGTGTGAGAACGATGATTCGTGTCCTAAATGTCTTTAAAAAATGTATTTTTTTAGTTAATTGTGAAAAAAAAAAAAATGTGGGACTTTGTGTGTGTCAAATTTAAGAAGTTCTAAATACAAATGGTCCAATTTACCAACCAACATGTAAATCTGCACGAAATTGCCTTTATTTTATCACAAATTTAAAAATGTTGGGAAGAGCTTATCCTCAACATTGATAAAAAAAATCATAGAAAATTATTAAGATCAAACTTTGTTCCGTTGGTTGTTTTGAACAGATGAAGATTTAGGTAGCTTATGTAAATGAAAATAAAACATATTAATGGAAAAATTTATGTAAATGAAAGTGTGTGTGTGCGCCTATATATATATATATATATATACATATACATATATATACAGTTGAAAGACAAAACTACATTTCTTTAGCAAAAGAAACAACTGCCTTAATCCTTGAAGGAGAGAGCTTTCTTTTGGTATGGTTAGGTAGAAAAGAAAAGAAAAATGTCTGTTTTTTTTTAATATCCTTATGCAAAGTAAGAAAATAACATATAACTAAGGTTAAAATTGTTATTTATAGGGTGTTTGAAAATTAGAACCGTAAATAAACAGTGTAAGTAAAATCTCACTTGAGTTTGAACTCTTTTGCTTAATATTTAACTCTCTGTTAATAGGCTATATGTTTTGTCAAATACTTTCTCTCTTTTCCTTTTTAGTTAATCTCTACGAAACAATCCAAGGTTCTTTTTTTTTTCCCTTCAAAATTCCTCCACTAATTTACTTCACCTCCCCTTTCACCCAAAAAACATTGGTTAAAGGATCCTTTTTTTTTTTACCCTAAGAAGATTCTATTTGATTGTAATATTGACTAATTTTAAAGATATACAGGATCCTTTTAATATTTTTGCCAAAGAAGTAAATAGAATTAAAAAAAAAACCTTAAAAAAAGAATTATACTAAAAAGTAAAAGAGAGCTAAAAGCGTAATTTTCCTCAATAAAAATCCAAAAAAGTAATATATTTATCTTTTAATCATTAAATTTGAAAAAAAAACCAACAATTTATAAATATATTTAAAAATATAGTTAAAACTAAAACATAATAATGCCTTTGCGATTTATACTTTATTATGTTTTTACATTATAGTGTACTGGTTAAGATAAACAATGCCTACAAAGGTACACTATGAGCAGAAGTATTCATTAAAAAAATAATAATAAAAGAGATCTAAAACAAAAAAGTGCTACGTGGGTGGTGAGAGCAAATCTCGTGGTTTGTGCCCCAAAGAGGACAAGAGGTCACACTCAAACGACGTCTCACAGCCGACCCTCCTTATTTTCCCTTCTTTGACCACTCCTCTCTCCTCTCTCCTCTCTCCTCTCTCCTCTTGATTCGCTTTCACTGTTGTCTCTCCGATCACCTTCCCATTCCCCATCAAATCACAGCCGTACATCTAACCTCGTATCCCTGTTCCCACCCTGTTTAGCCGATCCTTGTACACCCTCGTCGACACGTTGGCCGTACATCGACATGACAACAATAGGACGACTGTAGTGGATCATGGCCTTTGCCACGTTACCAACAAATGACATCATCAGAGTCACGTCATCCTAGGAGACGAATCAGATAGCTTTCCGGTTTGGATACGTGGCAACATGTCCACGTGTCACGTCTTGTATTGCCCCGTTGTTGTGCATCGTGTACTAGGTTTAGTTGGTTTTTCAAGGTTGCGTGGCACGTTTCCTCTGGCCGTCTTGACATGTATCAGCTTGGAATCCGGTTCTATGTTTTTCTTCTTCTTCTTCTTCTTTTTTTTTTTTTTTTTTATACTCTCTGAAAAATTATTTATTTTGATTGAGAAAAAGACATCAATTTGACGTTTGAATGAACTCTGTTAGATGAAATAATACATAATAATTTAATACAAATTAATAAAAAAAATTTATAGTTCTGAATTGTATCTCTTGGTTAGGTATTTTTTTCTAATTCTCAACATAAAATTCACAAAAAGAGAGAGAATTCTTCGTAAATATTTTGGTTTCAAAACATTCTTATTATTTTTAGTGTGCAATCTAAATGCAATCATCTCAATTTTATATCCAAATTAAACAGCATATAAATGTCCGAGTTTAAGAATAATAATTAAGATATTGCTACTGATGTCTTCTAAATGTGTTACACATTTGCAATTTGTACTCCTGAAATTTTAATTTTAATAAGTTGCCATTTGAACTTACAAATTTGTATTAAATCTCCCTTATTAATAACAATTTGAAGTTTTTGACAAAGATTAATATGTGATTTTCAGATGAGTCATTAATTAAAATCATAAAAATATTTTTTCATATAAATGGAAACCTAATTTTATATTCAAACTAAAGTTAATTCAAAATATTCTATTTTAATAAAAACTTAATTAAACGTATTAGCCACAATAAAATTTAGGCCAAATATATAAAAATGACCATTCATGTCAATTATCAACTATTCATGAGCAAATTACATATCAATTTTGGTCAAAAACTTAAATCACTATCAATGGAGGTGATTTGCTACAAATTTATAAGTTTAGGGGGTAAATTGTAAAAGTGCGATAAGTTAAAAGGGTAACAGTGCCAAATACCCTAAGAATTAAATAAAATAAATATATATAAATATGACAATTTTTTTTAGTATGTATAAACATGAAATTTAATTATTATAAAAGTTATATGAAGGTTAAGAATTCAAAACTTTTCACTGCTAGTAGGTTTTCTTTTTTTTAGTTTCTCAAGCATAATATTTTTTTAAGAAAATGTGATATTGGTGTTGTTTCTAATCCTAATTATGGTATAAGAATAATATATATACACACATATGTGTGTATATATATACGTATATCTCGTGAAACAAAACCATAACTTAGTTTTTCATCTAGTAAATTGGTTTTAAGGTGGAGTTGTGTGTGAAACCATAACATAGGATAAAATTTACGTGGGTCCTACAGTCAAAATGTATATTGATCATAAAACATTTTTTTATTAGATTTCATTACAGATTCGGTTTCTATGTCCCCTCTTTGATGCCCCTCTCCATGTCCTCCCAATAACATTTTACCATGTCAATTAAAATGCCACGTCAATTGAAATATCATGACATGTCATTTGAAATGCCACATCAATTAAAAATATTGCCAATTAAAAATTTTTTTTATTCTCACTAAAAAATTAGGGTTAAATATTTTTTATGTCACCCACTACTCTACTGCCATCAAGAAAATCTCTTCTCCTCAAGGTTTTGCAACACAACCTCATGAAGGTTTCTCAATTTTCCCTTTTCTCCCTTCACCTACATACCAGGTTTTCTTTTCCTAGAATAACAATGTTCTTTTTCGATTTTGACATGGGATAATATAAACCTTTAGAAGAGATTGTGATTTGTGGGTGATGGTGGTTTGGCAAAATCAAAAGAATATTTATTTAACTCTATTTTTTTTTTGTTTGTGAGAGATGAACAGGAAAAAAATATGTTAACAAATTAATGTTTTAATTAACAATGTAACTATAAATGAAACGACATTGTGTTTTGATTAATATGGCATTTAATGGTATGTCACGACATTTTAATTGACATGACAAGATGTTATTAAGGAGACATAAAAGGGGACATCAAATAGAGGATATAGAAGTCGGATCCATTCGTTACAATATTATTATCTTTAGGTATTATTATCTTTAGGTTTGGAGTCTAAAAAATTGAAGAACATTTTCTTTGAATAAATATGGACGTTTGAGAATAATCCTCACTTCTCTTCGTGCTTCTTCACTTTGCCTTTAGGGAATCCAAAAAACACTTAAAATTGGAAAACACTTTTGAATAAAAAAAAATAATAGGCCAAGTTTGGAAGGCCAAAACTGAGACAGTCTTTCTTTTCAACGCTTGAAAGCATGGATTTGCCCTCACTAAAAAGTTGGTCTGAATTGCATAATTAGAAATAATTAGGGCAGTGGTCTGCCACACTAATAAGCTAATACAAGAATCAATCATACCATTCCACATGACCCAAAAAAAGAGGCAAATCATGTTCAATTACCTAGACAAATTGCACCCCATAATACGATTACAAAACTAATAACTGAAAAGTGGTTTTTTAATATTTATTTTTTATAAGAAAAAAAATTGAGATAAGACATGAGAAAAAATTACTTTACTAGGTAGAAAGACCTATCCTTATATTTCCATTAAATTTTGTTGTATGATTATATCTTTCTTAATAATCCAATATCATTTTAATATGACGACATCCACATAATATCGTTATAAAACTGATCACCGAAAAGTGGTTTTTTAAATATTTATTAGTAATAATAAAAAAATTGAGATAAGATATGAGAAAAAAATATTTTACTAGGTACAAAGACCGATCCTTATATTTTCATTAAATTTTGAAAATTACTTTACTAGGTGCAAAGACCTATCCTTATATTTTCATCAAATTTTGTTTGATGATTATATCTTTCTTAATAATCCAATATCATTTTAATATGATGTGACCATTCACATAATACTATTATAAAACTAATCACCGAAAAGTGGTCTTTTAATTTTTATTTTTATAAGGAAAAAATTGAGATAAGATATGAGAAAAAATTACTTTACTAGGTAGAAAGACCTATCCTTATATTTTCATTAAATTTTGTTAGGTGGTTATGTCTTTCTTAATAATCCAATATTATTTTAATGTGACGTGATCATCTCCATAAAACTTAATTTTTTATTGTATATTCATATTATATATAGCTTGTCTACGATCCAAATCCTTTCGAAAGAATTATACTTTGATGTATATATAAAAGTAAGAACCATAATATACCATTTATTCAACGTAACTTTAACCTTGTAGAGGTGTCAATAATGTTCCATTAAATAAACGTCATAGTATGTTTCTCATTGCTGAATGTGGCGAGAAAAATGGTCCTCTTGGAACGGTTATAAACAAAGTATGACTTTGTTTGGTAAAACTATTCCAACTTATAATTGAAACTGTCTATGATCGATGTAAAGCTTTTTCATACCACGGTATTCTAATTCTTACTCTCCCTTTCAACTAATTTTTCAAACATTATATTTATAGATATATATTAAAAAGCACATTCCTATGGTACATGATTGCTTTAGTGGAAGGACAAGAGCGTAGTGTTGTTTCTTTTCACCAGAAAGGAGCTGCTGAAGCACAAAAGGCTTAGATCACAAAGGGGGCAATTTTCGAACCTAAAAAAAGTGAATAATTTTTCTTGGATGTAAAGACCACTAATCTCAAAATCAAAACTTTATTTTTTCCCTGTCTCTTATTTCACTCGTCAAAAAGACCAAAGTCCTAAGAAAGACACATATTTATCTTTTCCCTAAATCCCGGATGACCTTTAACGCTAAGAAAAAGGTTTGTGTATTGCCTGTTTTGGAGAATGTGCAAATTCCCATCTGACCCAGAAAGTCCCCTGTCAAATTAAGCTGAAAAAACAAAACAAAATTAAAAAATAAGTTTGGGTTTGAGAGAGAGAGGGAGAGAGAGGGAGAGAGACTAACCCATATCTCTCTCTCTCTCTCTCTCTCTCTCTCTTTTTTTTGGTCGTTTATGAAGCAATCCCCATTTGTGTTGGGGAAATGCAAGAACTTTAGCTAGTCTTCTATTCCAACGAGCTCACACCTTTTCAGAAGAGGACTTGACTGGCCTTTTTTTTTGCCCCCTCTTTAAATGGCAAGAACTTTTGCACCAAAGCTTCTAACCAGAGGAAGGCATATTTCCAATTTCACTTTTTTTAAATCTCATGTTAATATTTTTTGTGTTTCTTTAAATTTAGCTATTTTAAGACTCTATATCTCATGAAAATAAATAAATAATAACAAAAGGGTTGGTATTTTTCATGGATTATCAAATGTGCTACAATAGTAGAACCATGCAAAGATTTTTTCTTTCTTTCTATTTTTCAATCACATGAATTAATCATTATACCATGTTCTACATCCACATTTTCCATAATGAAGATGGGGTCTAATGAAACCAATTCTGTCTAATTTCTTAATTTAATTTCCTTCAAATGTTTAGTGGATGAGTCAAGGGTCATAGATTCCATGTCATTCTTTGAAGAAAAAGAAGTTAGAACATCATATTTTAATTGTATGATGCTTACTTGAAATCTCTCTCTCTCTCTCTCTCTCCATGTTTATAGATGTATAATTTTTGGTGTATTTGAAATAATCACTTTTTCTCTTTAGATCTAGTTGGTCTATTATACAATTATAACAAACAAGCCGTGACAATGACCAGTGACAAAGATTGCAGGATTTGGAAATGCTAAAAGACCAGGAAAAAAGAGGTTGACCCAATTTGCTTATCATTAGTTTATGTCATTCCCAAGGCCATTTAGGCATGTTAAGTTTCCAAAGGGTATTAAAAAAAACCAATGCTTTTAACCAAAAACAAAATTAAAAATTAAAATTAAAACTTAAAAAAACCTATGGGAAGTGCTAATGAAAATGTAACATTGTCCCAGCTTTTGTTTGGGCAGTTTAATCCACCTTGCTTTACAAAGTGTTTTCCAAGCTTTTTTGGTTGCTTTTGACCTTACCTTTCCTTGATACTTTTGGAGACAGGACACAATGACCCATTTCTCATTGCATTCTGCTATCTTTTCCTTGAAAAGATTTTACTAACGAGCCAGTTTCCAACGACCTAATCTATAGCAGAAATGGAATGCCCACAGTATCTTTTTTTCTATAGGACTATCCCTTCACCAATTTTATCACTTAGATCCGGTTAACATTGTGTTAGGTAGCTCATCCTTGTTCAAAACTCTATAATAGACAATTTTGAGGTCTAAAAAAGAAACACCATTTTTTACTAAATGGCTAAAAACTTTTAAAGTGAAAAGTAGACTTGGGATAAACAAATAACCTAATAGGGCATTTGGAAAACACAGGTCGAACAGTAAAATTACGATGCCGACTAATTTTTTCTGCAGTGTTTTCTCTCATATGTTACAGTATTATTTATTCTAGTCTGCAGTTCCAACTACGTTCTCAAACGTACTATTAGTCTTAGCTATTAGATTAAAAAATTTTAAAAGACGTTTCTAGTTGGTAAAATTTTTTAGGTTTAGATTGTTTCTTTTTATCATTCAACGGCTGAAACTGAGTTGTATAATACATCTTCTCATAACTTCTTATCTTAAAAAATAAAAATAGAAATCACTCTATCATTTGGATTGTGCCTATCATGATCCAACATAACATGCCTGATCTTTTAACTATTAACTATTTATTTGTACCATGTGAAACCCACTTGGACACTTGAATGAAACATGCCATTCTAGCATAATAGACTGAGGTCAACTACCGCTACATCTATAATAAGTGCAGATTAACCAAGTATCCTAGACTCCTAGTGTTGGAAAAATGCCAATAAAAACAATCAAAGCGGTTTATAAACCAACAAACTAAACAAGTATTAGGACCTTGACTTATGGGCCCTTTTTGTAGAGAGAGAGAGAGAGAGAGAGAGTTATCTCTTGTAGTTGTGGAGTTTTTTCCATGATGGACAGAGAAAAATGGGAAGATGCCTAAATAGAATATGTTAAGTTGTTTTCATGCAATCGTTTTTGTTTGGTTCGATGAAAATCCTAACTGCTCCCTTAGAAAATCACGTAAGCAGACAAGAAATTACAAAGAATTCCATTCCTTTATTTTGCATAAAACGCGGATTTACATGTGCAATATGTTTAGAAAGTTACACTAACTTATATATGAGACATTCCAAAATATTTATTAGTGCTCTCAAATTCAAATATTTTAGACTTCCTAGAAGAAACAAGCAGACAAAAAGCCACGCAGCTGTTTTCCTTTTCTGCTTTTATCAATAGGATTAATCCAAGTTTTAAGGGATTCCAATTCTACCAAAAAAAATTTTTTTTTTTGGTTAAATTTTTGACATTTCAACATGAATATTGGATTCTTTCACAACCATGATTTCAACAATGTAAAAATACCCCAAAAACTTCTCAGTGACCTCACTTTGGTCAGATATAATATAAATTAGTCAGTAGCTCTCCACGTGATCTGATCATATTATAAGATTCAAATTCATCTATCTTTAACAAATCCCAACAATTACTCCTTCTTGGTGTCCTTTTCTTTTTTTTTATAACTGAAAATCCCAATAACCTTACATTGGCATGATGTAATATTTATCTTGTTAATAAAAGCTTCTACAATAGTTGTTGAAACTTATAGGGTGTTTGGCAATCGTTGGTTAGAACTGCAGCGATTTTTTCTATTGTCACTGTAACATGTGAATGTTTTACATTGTTTATAACTGAAAAAATGGTCTAGACTACAACTGCCAAAGACCCCTTTAAAACTCCAATAAGATAGTAAAACAGTATATTATTCTTGCATTAGTGTCAGAAACAGTAAATATATTTTTGTTGCCTACTACTGGAATTTGGAACTTGGGGTGAAAGAAAGTGACTGTTGCAAAGAAATATAATATCAGCAGCACAGTTGATTTATATGTAGACCTCTATATTAAGTTCCTTGACAAGTACCGGGAATCTTTTTACGTTCACCTTTAAGTTCTAGCTTATTAGTATTTTGGGCTGAAGGGCCATAGGATAATATAGAAACCAGAAAGAAAAAAAAAAAACAGAAAGTTTTTCAAAAAGTGGGTTGAGAACTTGAGATTAAAAAATTAAGAAAAAAAAAAACAGAGAGTTTTTCAAAAAGTGGGTTGAGATTAAAGAATTGGATTTATTTCAGGTCCTACAGTAGAATTCTAATTCAATAAAAAAAAAAAGGAAAAGCAAAGAAAAAAGAAGGATGGCCTTCCAGAGAATGACAACTGAGATGTCCTTTTCTTTCTGTCCATGATCAAATCAAAGTCTTTAAAAAGGACTTCACTACAAACAAATTACAAACACACAACACTTCATTACCAAACTATTCAGAAAACCTTCTTCTATGACCCAACATCCAAAACCTCCTTCTTCCAACACTTTCTTTCATCCATACAAGCACATCTTTCTTTACTGCTACTTTTGTTGTCCTTTTTTCTTCTTCTTTTTTTGTTTTTTTAGCCATGTCCACATCCAAAACCTTTGATAAACCCTTGAGAGGGTATGAAAGCGGACAGTCTCAACAAGTGGGGTTTGCCATACTCCAACGCAACACCTCCCCAACACAACCTGGTGAGAGAAGAGGCAGGAGAAAGCAAGCAGAGCCAGGGAGGTTTCTTGGAGTGAGAAGGCGGCCATGGGGTCGATACGCCGCGGAGATTAGGGACCCAACAACCAAAGAAAGGCACTGGCTTGGGACCTTTGATACTGCCCAAGAGGCCGCTCTTGCTTATGACAGGGCTGCCCTGTCCATGAAAGGCACACAAGCAAGGACCAACTTTGTTTACACTGATATTATCAATAATAACAATATTGGTCACAACACCACTTTTCACTCTCTTCTTAGCCCATTTGATGTCCAATCTCTGTTGCCACATTCACAGTTCATTTGCAGCGCCACTCATGCTACTTCTAGTGGTATCAAACAACAACCACCAACCAATCAAAACAGTCCACCTCAGCATGTCAAATGTCAGAAGAATGAAGCCAGCCCAAATCAATCCCATTATAACGACACCTTTAGTGTTGCTTCTGATCATCAAACCTCAAATGGGTCATCACCAAATGATCATGACATGGACAACAACAACTTCTTCTTTTTCTCCAATGATTCCAATAACTCAGGCTACTTGGGTTGCATAGTTCCTGACAACTGCTTGAGACCACCTTCTTCTTCTTCTCCTTCTTCTTCTTCCTCTTATTCTCCCACTGAAAGCAACTCCAAAACAAGTGATCATTTCAGTGCAGTACCAGTCCCTCCTCCAGAAGTCTTCATGAGCACTGTTGTCCCATCAAATCATGGAGAGGTTATTCCTTGTTTGGATGATCAGTTTAATCCACAGGGGTTTTGGGATAATAATAATAACCAGCAGTCATGGGATTTAAGCTCTGGTGATCTCTCAGCCATGATCAACCCCAACACATTGATGCAAGAAGGTGGGTGCGTGGGAGCTTTTTATCCCATCATGGACAATTCTATCTATGGCTTCTATGGCTTAACGCCTTCTTCCACTTCTTCAGTGTCTTGCTCTCCATCAGTTCCTCCTTTTGGTGATGTTGTTGACTTGGGACACTCACCCTTTTAATAATATATAACTATATATATAGATTATATATATCAAGTGTGCATCTGGTTGTATATAGGTGCACTAGTGGTCATTCTCACTTTTCATGTCCATGCCGGCACTACTTGTTCTTCTTTCTAAGTCTTGAGTTTTTATATGTAATTGCCTCAAGAACCTTCCAAATTTGAAAAGAAAAAAGATTAGATATTTGGAATGTACTACTGCTGTTTAACAAGGTTTTTCCGTCATGGTAGGGTGTAATATTTTGCATGAAACAGTACTTTTTGGCTTGTTATGGCTAATAATATAAATGGTGCATCCTCTTTTCAGATACCTCTATTATCTTTTGCAGGCAAAGCCAGATGAAAAATTATGCAAATGATAACATTTGGAATGTAGCGCTGCAGTTATAACAAGGTTTTTCTGTCATGGTAGACTGTAATATTTGCATGATATAGTAGTTTTGGCTTGTTATGGCTAATAATATAAATGGTCCATTCTCTTTTCAGATGACTCTATCACCTTTTTCAGACAACCCAGATGAAAAATTATGCAAATAATGACACTTTCATTCCCTCTTACGTATTTTGCTTTATAATATTTTTTTTCTACATTGACTTTTCTGAGTAGTGAGGGGTTATTATGTAATGTTTCAACTCTCAAAGGTCGGTGAGCCATTAGCCATGCTGAAATTCTCTTGTCCAATAATTCAAATCCCAATTTATTATTGTTTTTGAAGTGGGGTTCTAGAAATTAGAGGTGAGAATACAGGAGCATGGCTTGATTGCATAAAATCCTTGGTCCCAACTTTTGAGGAATATATATGATCATTACTTCATTGAGTTTTATTTTGTTATTGTTTCTTAGACTTTATTTTGTGCCACTCATTTGGTACTCTAGCTCTAGGGTCATCATGCCCAGACACAAGTGCTACACGTCTTTAACTGTGAAGTGTGAAGTCAGAAGTTACCATTTGAAAAGTTTCCAACTTAGTAAATTACCTTATACACTTTAAAGTTTAAGCTAGTAAGGTCCTAGATTTGAGCCATAAGTATGATATTTATTTAACTGGCGAAAGAGGTATTTATTCTTAGCTCCCTACTCTAGTTATATAAACTAAGAGAACACTTCTAAACATCCCAGCGGGGTGGGAGCTCCGTCCTCTCACATGGGATAGACCCCACCTTAAGGGTAGCTTAAATAAATAGAGAAAACAATTCTAAACGTCTCAATAAAATAGGAACCTCGTCCTCTTACATAGGATAAGCCCCAACTTGGACCCGCAGGTGGGGCCCACCTCATGTGAGAGGGTGGGGTCCCCATCCTATTGGGTCAAAAATCATTTTTCAAACGGAGATGGTGAAATTAAAAGATTGAAAAAAAAGAAGGCGAAAAAAAGAGTAGGCTCTGCCCCTTTTTCTTTTTTTTTTGGCACGGCAAGTGCAGCTTTGGATGCCTCTTTTCGGAAGAAAATGTAAATGCAAAAAACATGGAAAAAAATGTGTCAAAAAGGGGACAACTTGGGCTACAATGAAAGGGCGTTTTAGAATCGAGTGGGCATTTTGTAGTTTCTGCTTTGCACATCAGAATCCATGCACGATCATGTGGTCCAATGACATGGATTTGTTCCATTAGTTTTTGTCTTTTTTCTCCTTGGGTTTTCAACACCGGCATGATTATTTTTCATGCGAATAATTTTGGATTCAAAATTAGCTGATTTTTCTTATTAGCAGATAATCAATAGACATAAAGAATTTTCCTTTTTAAGGAGCTAAATACCATGAGAAAATGATGCATTATGCTTATATTCCAGACCAAGGTTGATACCACAAACTCTTCCACGTCAGAGAATCTTTTAATTGTTCAATCTTTTATTAGAATTTGTAATATTTCTGAGTATTTTTGACAAAAACAAGAAGTATCACTACTTTAGCAGTTAGGGACCATAATTGGATTATCGGATGGCTAAAAATTCTCAAGTCAGGTTGTCATGTAGTGGCAAAGTCGGCAAAAAGCGACAAAGCAAATAAGGTTCAAATCACTTTATACGTACAGAAACCAAACCCCAAAAGTACTGCCCACAAAAAGGGCAAAAAAAAAAGGAAGTTCTGAAAATGGCCAATATACGCTAAAAAACAGCTTGAATGAAGCAAATAATGATGAAAGCCATTATTATTGCTTTCATGTCGTTTAACAAGAGTTGAGCTCTTTCTCCATAATCTCATACAAACCATAAGCAATTTCAAGACTTTATTTTCTTCCATAAATCTAGCTAATATTTGAGATGAATAAAGCAACCAAGCAAGACACAGAAAATAGTGGAGACCAACCCCCTTGATAAACGGGGGAGACAAGAGGAGAACAATTATTGCACCGTCAAGACTTGTTCATATTTTTTGTATTTCATCATAATAAGATTATCAATAAACAGGTCAAGCATTTCAGTTGCCACAGCATACCATGTATCTAATCACATATAAAAAGTAGCATTTTTTAATGCCTTCTTGTAGTCTCTGAATTACTTCTGTTTTCCCCCCCTTCTTTTTTCATAATAGACCTTGGACCCAAAAAAAAAAGGTGGTGAAAACAAGAACTTCAAATTCCTAAGTTGAATTGGAAGCTTGCTCCCAATTGAAAGAAAAATCCAAAAAAAAGGATAGATATAAAAACAGGGTCAGTGTAAAAGGAAGAGAACCGTGGTATTGGTCTTTCATTTTGAAAGAGACTGGAGCATAATGAACACAACAAACTCTTAAAAGTGGAGAGCTGGATGCAGATTTGATTTGCCTAACAGAACTGCAAGATTTTCATGGTTATTCACAGCAATTTTGGGAGGCTATATGGGGTTGCTAAACTTTTTTGATGGGGTTGGCCATTGGTTATTCAAGCTAAAAAAGGAATGGCCAAATTTTTTATATGAACACAGAGCTGGATTGTATGCTAGGGACTTAATTGTGAAACCATGACAAGTGAGATATGAACGCCTCTATCTAAGAGCTTGCATCAAAAAGGAAAAAAATGATGCTTTGGTTTAAGAAATTTGATGAAAAAGAAGTATTGAGAAATTGCTTGGAGTCGCTTAGCTTGAAGTTCGTGACTCCATGCTGATGCTGATGCTGATGCTGCTATTGCCACCAGCTGAAGTGCCAGAATTCTGAGTAGATTGTTGGAGACTCGAATGGGACACGGAACCGCCCTTTGAGAATGTTGAACCAACTGATCCACTAGATGTGCTCATTGAGGAAGACATTCTGGCTGATGAAGTAGAGTCCTTACCGGATGCCATGGAAAGCTCGGGACGCAAGTCTGACGATGAGGATGATGGTGCTAGTGTTCCAACAGAGGATCCAACTGGGTAGGGTGCGACTGGCATATCGGAAAGAGAAGACGCTGATGGACTATAACTTAATGTTCCCATTGGATGGTTGAATTTGCATGCAGTCCCAAACTTGCATACTCCTCGTTGTGCATAGTGAGTGCAAAGTGGAGCGTCCTGATTTGCAAATAACATGTCACATTACCAATAATATGGGTAATAATAAAGAGGCAGGGGAAGGGAACCAAAAAGAGAAGTACTAATTTTGAAAAGCTAGTTAAAAAACGGGCATATTGGTTGTAAACTATAAACAGTTTGGAGTTTTAACAACCAAGAAACCAGATGTGCACCCATTAAGGGCAGAGGACAAAGCACATTTTGCAGCCAAAATCACAGAAAATATGAAACAATAACGGTTGAACCCCAAATAACAAAACAAATAGACCAAGGCAGCAACATAAGAAATAAAACGTGACTCCGCTTAAAAGGAGCCACATTTTCAATGATCATCTTCATCATTAAGGCATGCAAGAAGGCTAGCATATTGGGAATATAGAAAGAAGCCGGGCATTTTTTTCCATATGCTAGCTTACTTGAAATAAATAAATTTGCATATAAAACATGTGGGACAAGAACACTCTGAACTGCCTTCTAAGAGGGAAAAAAATCAGCACCATACGTGCACTCCATATGGTAGATGACAAGTAAACGAATATGTAAACGCATACAATTTAGATCTTTCTTTTTCCAATAATAATGAATAATTGAACGTGAAAAGGACCTCAACAGAATTCTTGACATGTTTGATGAAATATAGCAGCAATTATGTTGAGTGTTTAATGATTAAAAAAAAAAATGCAATTGCAAAGCAAAAAAAGAAAGGACAGCTTATATATGTCTGCTATATGTGGGGACCAGAGACTTTTGGAACCTCTCTCTTTACATAGAACGTGAATAAGTCTGTGAAAGTGGATGACAACAAAAGTTAACTAAAAAAACACAGACACAGACACAGACACAGACACACACACACACACGCAGAGACATCGTTGAATTGATAGCATAGATTGAGAGCTTATAGCTGAACAAAAGAACAACCTCCGGACCAGTATTTCAAATAAAAGTGTTATGTCAAGATATTTTAACATGTCCTCCCAGACATTTTCACGCTATTATTGTACTGGGAAAACACTAAGTCAAAGATCAGTTTTTCAATTCGATATATATATATATATATATATAAAGAAGAAGCTCTAAGAAATGCTCACCTGACGAATAGGAAGACCAGCAGGGCTAAGAACAACAGTTGTTTTCAGTGCAGTAACATCGGGTGGGTGATGGTATCTACATGAGGATCCAAATTTACAGTCCCCAGTTCTCATGAAATACTGGCATTCTGGTTGTCCAGGTCTTTCAGGAAATGGGTTTTCTTTCTGCCTGCTAATTGAAGGACCGGAAGGAGAAGGCACAGATTGATACTGTGCAGTATATGCAGGTGCTGAAGGCGACAATTGAGTTATCCCATAAACTGTCCCTGAACCAACAGGGGGTTGATTGCTGGGGGAGGGTAAAGGGCTTATAGGCGTCTGCACGACAAGGTTGAGCCGTTAAGTAAAATACATACAAATTTAAATGAAGAGTCGAGAAAAAGATGTTTTACCGACCATGAAAGGACCTCCCCAACTTGGAAATGGTACCATGCCAGGGGAAATCAGCATGGCACCATAAGGGCTTTGGACATATGAGCCTTGCACTAAGGAAGGCCTTGCAACTACTACTCCATACTGTTGAGATGAGGCACCTGATGGAGACTGCATTGGCGGATACAATGCTGGTGGCGGAACTGGCGCAGGTACAGGTGGAACTGGAGCTGCAGGTGATTGGAGTGGAACTGGCATGCCAGCCGGCTGGGGATGATGAAATTTACATGACGCACCAAACTTGCACTGTCCAGTCTTCACATAGTAGGAACACTCTTTCTCACCCTGTTTTATTTGGGAAAAAAGATAATAATAATAATAATAATAATAAGAATAAGAAGAAGAAGAAGATGAAGAAGAAGAAGAAGAAGAAGAATATCAAGGAATTGCCAATTTCTCTGCACAGCTGCCGAGGAACAGGTTTAAAATAAGGAAAGGAATTGATAAAATACACATAAAAATATGGAAAAACATATACCTGTCGTAACGGATATCCATAATAATTTAATGAAACAGGGGCAATAGAACCTCCTCCCCGCCTAGGATGATGGTACTTACAAGACGCACCAAATTTGCATGTCCCCGTCCTCATATAATACTGCCAATTGAGGAACCAAATCACAATCAAATCAGAGAATAAATAATTAAAAAAATAAAATAAAATCTAGACAAGACCTTATTTCTTACAAATAAGAACAAAAAGCTGAATTCAGTATTTGAATGAATCAACAAAATGTGCATTGGCTAAGCGTAGCCATTTGGCATTATGACATAAAACCCACATGATTCAAAATCATATTTAACAATCCCATTGAAGTACCTGGCATACAGGCTGACCAACTCGCTCGGGAAACTCACCTCCACCAGCTCTAGCAGCTCCCATAGACTGATAAGAGTATGTGTATATATATATATATATATATATATATATATCTGTGATATATCACTCATAAATGACCAACAGAAAAGACAATAAAAAAAATATGCGATCACATAGTATTTACACAGATCCAAAGAAGAAAATTTTATGTAACTACAAAATTTACGTATTGAGAAACAAAGTTTAGATAAATCACTGCAAAACCCAAAATTGAATTCACATGAAAAAACCACAAATTTTCTCAGACTTGCAATTACAAGATCAAACCAAGCCAATCAAAACACATCCATTAGCCCCCAAAAAATTCAAAGAATTCGGAGCAAAAAGAAACCCGAGAATTCGATTGAATTACCGCGCCGCGATCACGGGGATGGTTGAACCGACACCGAGAGCCGTAGCCGCAATACCCAGTCCTCAAGTAGAAGATGCAATCGGCCTCGCCGGGCCTCTCCGGGTAGGGCTCGTTCCCGCCCAAGCCGAACTGCCAAACGGACTCTGCATTTACAGAGAGAGAAATCTAGATCAAACCTAGCTCAGAAAACGATCGAAAAACCTCACCGCATTCCTCTAAAAACCTCGAATTCGCAACGAAATTGGGACCGAATTGTGGACAAAATCGAAATGTAGGGCGATAATGGAGCTCACCTTCGAGCCCTGTCTCGGCTCCGGCGGACGTCCACTCCGGCGGCGGATCGGACTGAGAACCTTCCGTCGTACTCCGACCGTACCTCTCCATTTTACGGACGATGTATTACAGCAGTCTAGAGAGAGAAAAAGAGAGAGAGTATGTCCAAAGCCAGACAACTGACTGATTGTGTAACAGTAATCTTAGGATTGTTCTAGAATACGGTGCCCTGTGGCAGGGGAATGAGAGGCTCTGATCAAATGGAAGTGCCCTTAAAAAGGAGAAAGAAAGTATAGAGAGAGAGGAGAGAGAATTTACTCGAGAAACAAACACTCCTCTCTCACTCCCCTGAAGAAAAAAAGAAAAAAACTTTTTACTAGATTTCCTTCGTTTCCCTATCTCTCTCTCTCTCTCTAACTTTCTCTCACTTCCTCTTCTTCTTCTTCCTCTTCCTCCGCTTCTTCTTCGCTCTTCAGTCACAGACAGTCTCTGTTTTCTCTTCACTTTCTCTCTCTATCAGTTCTCAAAGGCCTTTTTGTTTTTTTCCATTACGTAACCCTGAGGCAAGAGGGAGAGAGAGAGAGAGGGAAAGTTTACTTTTTTCTCTTTTTTATCTTAATTTTTTTTATTTTTTATCGTTAATTTAATTTATTTCAATTTATGTGTCTTGGGAAAGTCTGTTAGTTTTATTACGCGCCAAACGTTACCTAATACTAAAATTACAGAAAACTAATTAAATATTAATTAAAATATTTATTTTTTTTCTTTTTGACCTTTTTTTTTCCTTGTGTGTGAGAGAGAGAGAGAGGGAGAGAGAGGAACAGGTAGAGAGGGCAGTTTCCGGTGACTCTGAAAGAAAGAGTGTTGCGCCTGTGAAATGACGTGGATGCCCTTGTGGATTTAAGCACGTGATTTATATATTAATATATTTTGGATTTAAAATAAAAGGGAAGGAAAAAAATATTATGAGGGAAAGTGTTGGAGTGATATGAGATGACAGCGGTTGTTTTTTGTTGTTGAATATTGTTTTTTTTTTTTTTGGCAAAGGAAAAGAGTAACTACAAAAAGGTCATGATGGGATTAATTAAATCCTCTGCGGTTAAATAAACAAACAATCTAAAGAAACAAAACTGAAAGTTTGTTCCCTCCACGTGGCGCCACAGGAGGCTTTCAATTAGATTTTATCACAATTTTTTTATAACAAATAAGAAGACTTAACTCCAAGTTTGTAATGTTTTATTAAATTATCCAACTTTTTTAATTTAGTATAATTCTAATACAATTTGATTATTAAAGTTGTGTTTTATTGTGGTTGTAAGCATAGCTATCTCGTCTTTAAATTCAAAAGAAAACTACTTTTTCATATTCGCTATACAATTTTTTAAAACAAATTTATGGTTATTTACTATTCTTTTTCTTATAATTTATTGCTTAAGTTAACTTGCCAACAAATATTACAAATTGCATGATGAACTTATATGAAGAAACAATAATAGTGATATTCTAAAAAAAATGATATTGCATGGTGTTAACTATAGAAAATATATCCCGTTAATTTATTTGGATATTACTAAAAAGTGTATTTGAACTAAAAGTAATTTTATTCATTTTGGTCAACAATTATTGTTACCAATTTATTAGTGGAAGTACGTTATTCATATATCACTAAATGAATGAATAGGGATATGAACCAATATAAATAGTTACACAATATCATGGTGTGTTTTTTTAATTAGGGCATTAATATATTTTCCTCAATAATTGGTTAAAAAAACACAAATGAGTTTGGAATTATTTTCGCAAAGCATAAAGATTCATCAAATACTTACAAAAAGTTTCCTTTTCCCATTAAAAAATATATTAAAAATAAAAAAGTAAGAGCTTGTTTAAAGACATAGTTCGAACTTAAAAGTTTTGGTTCAAACTCTTTATTTAAACTATGTTGTTATCGGTTGCACTAAGTTATTTTTCATGCTGAATTAGTGAATTATGCAAATCAAGTATATGGATAGCAAAACAATGTTATTAAATTCATTTGTGTACAACCAATTCTAGATTTATATTTTGATCCAGAATTTAAGAGTATTTATTCGAACCCATTATGTTTTTTTAATCTGAAATATATGTACATTTTTATATAGTTTTTGTGTGTGTGCAGAAATGGGACAAGCAATTATTAAGTATGATACCTTTTAAAGGATAAATGAGATCCAAGCACTTTTTCAATTTTCAGTCAATCACGTCCTAATCTCATGGGAAAATACATACATAAAGAGACTCATGGAGCCTCCGGTTGCGAACCTACTTGGTGGCCCTACCCTTTTAGCAGCCTTTTCCTACTCCATATTTATTTTAATTAAGTATAAATGTGACTTTATCTTAATTAATTAATTAACTAATTAATTATCCCATGTCAATGAATGTCAAAGCATTTTTCTATTCTACCCTTTACAAAATCACCTGTCAGTCTAACATCTTGCACTAAATAAGTCATAAATTTCTAATTGATTAATAATACATAAAATATATATTTAAGAAAAAATAGTTTTTTAAGAAGCTAAATTAAAAAAAGATTTTTTTTTTAATGAGCTTCTTTGATACATTGGTCTTTTCAAAATCTACTGTCTGTCGTCACTTCCAAAAAAAAAAAACATCCTGTCTGTCAAACATATTGCACTAAATATGTATTAAATTTTAAATCAAGCCATAATATGTAGAACAAATATATATATATATATATATATATTTGTAGGATATTTGAAAACACAAGTTTAAATGATGAAAAGAAAAAACATAATACAGAAATTTATTGGAATCGTAATTTTTTAATTCCAACAATTTTCCTAAACCCCCTCATAAAAAAAAAGAGTTTTTTTTTTTTTGTTTAAATCTAAAATACATTGGTCTTTTCAAAATCTCCTGTCTGTAACGTATTGCAGGAAATAAGTCGTAAATTTTCAATTCATCGATGATATGTAAAGAATATAGAATATATATTTAATTAGAAAGAGCTCCTTTTTATATATGTATTTATTTATTAAAGTTGTTGGACACATTGGGAATTACAGGTATGTTTGTAAGTGTAACAGGCTGCCCGCAGTGGAAAACTAGGGACTTAGGATTTGGACATTTTCAGCGGCGCTTTGCTTCTTTCTTTTCTTGCCTCTTACAAACCACTTACCAGAGGAAACGTGTCCGCGAAGGCCAAACTTCACAGATATCTCCCTGCGCCATCCTGTCTGAACTATCGTTGACCACGCGCCAGAGGCGTCCGTACAACGCGGTGCATTCCAAAAAGGGTAAGATCTTTTTTTTTTTTGTTGGAAGCACGTGAATATAATGTTACTAATTCGATTTAATTAGGTACCGTATAAAATTTATAACAACTATAATAAAAAATAAAAAACATAAAATAAAACTCTTATATGTTGTAACTCTTAAAACTCTTAAAGTTAAAACTTTAACTACTTGTTAAACGACCCAAAAAATATATTTGTTTTTTTAGATAGAATGACAAATAATGATCAAATTTTTAGACTGAAAAATCATTATTTTTTAATGAATTTCATATTTATTGGCACTGGTTGAAAAGCATGTTTTGGGCATGTGCTTGTTGATTGTTGGTTTTTTTTAAACATGAAAACGAAATTTTGATGAGAAAATCTTTTTTTCTTTAGTTTATTATTCTTCTTAAGACTCTAATTTAGTATAAAATTTAATTACGATATATTTTATAAAAAATTAATAAGAAAATTAGACAGTAAATTACTCGTGAGATACATATAAGAAAACAAGATTTGAAAGAGTTGCAAGGAAAAAAATGTTTGCGTATAAACATTTGAAAACAAAATTATTTCAATGAAGCAATTTAAAAAAAAAAAATCATTCGTAGGATCACAACTGTAAAATTATCATATAAAGCTCTACAATTAGCAAAATAGTGGGGAATTTATCTTGAAGGATTAAACAGCAAAACTTAAGTACGCCACGTTGATTTGTAGAACTAACATCTTTTAATAATAATCAAAATTAATATGCCTTTGCAATAGAGTATTTTGTTTCTTTAAATAATGTGACAGGACGTAAAATGCCTTTGAACACAATTTTGTTTATGCAAATCACATCTGACGAAAAAATTGTAATTTTAATTAAACTTTGATAAAATTATGACCGTTTAAAACTATATAGAGTCCATTCGGTTCATAGATTTGAATAAAAATTTTAAATAAAGATTTAAATTTTTGTGAGAGAAAATACTATAACAAAATGATTCGAACCACAAACCAAATGCACCCATAGTATTCATAGAAGGGAAGCTCTATGGTAAACGATGTTTTTATTCTCTACAAATAGAGAATGATCTGACGGTGGATATTAAATCTTACTGTGTTTGGCTAAGAGTGGTTTAAACCACTAACTCAGTTACAAACAGTGTAAAGCTTTCACATGCTACAGTAAAATAGAAAAAATGTTGCTACAGTGTAAAGCTCTCACATACTACAGTAAAAACAATTCTAACTAATAGTTCTTATCACCATGTCAAACACCTTCTAAGTAGGGGTTTATCTAGTCCATCTCACACTAAGTTATTGTCAAAAACACAATAAAAAAATATTTTAAAAATATTTAAACCAAAAATTCAACAACAATAAACTTCCTTCTACCCATGGTCGCCGCCCCTGAATGTCTCGCCCCCGTCACACCCAGCCGCCGGTCATCTCAGCTTATCACTTCCAGCCACTTGCAATGGGTCTTGCCGCCTTGTCCAATAATCTAGTCATGGGATGAGTTCGTGACCCTCCCTAAATTTTCACCCAATGGGAGAGTTCGTTAGAGTCAACGACAAGAATAGCCAAAGGTATTAGGGAAGGTGGGTTTTTTTTTTCGTCCGCTGCTATCACGCCAAACACATCAATCTAGACCGCCGGCGAGCCTAAAATCCACCTCGCCCATGTGATGCAGGACAATGGCGCAAGATTGCCGGATTTGTTTTGTTTTGGAGGTGTTTGAGTTTGAGCTGCTATTTGTGGAGCAAAATATTGTAGAGAATAGTTGTTGTTGATGATGGTGGTGGTGATTTCATTTTTGTTGCCTGAAGAAAGGCTCGCTTGATCACTAGATGCTGAAGTCAAATTAGAATGTTCTCATTCACTTGTTGTTTCCATCTGTTTCCTTTTTTTTTAATTGAAAAATGGAATTTTTTAGAAGAGTTTAGAAATCAAACGAAATCTCTTACACGAAATCAAGCCAAATAATCAATGTATGTGTATGCACTTAAATCCAAATTTCTTACAACAAAAATCAAAACTATTCAAACACTCAATGCCTGTTTTTAACTCTAGTAAAACGAGGAATCAATAAGTTTTTCATCTGAGAATATTTATTCAAAAATGAAATAAATACAGGCGTTCAAAGGTCAACACCGTAATTGTCCTTCGCCGCTGCCTTGATACGAGTCTTTCTCTCCTTTGTGTTGCTCCCAAAGCTTCATGTCGTGCCCTTTTTTTTGGTTGTTCCACAACCAATCCTGATCGTCCATTTTCATTAGGAGATTTCACTATATAAGATTCCATCATGACATCGCAACGCTACTTGATCGGCTTTCCAAATTTTCACCCAAAGAATGAGTTCACTTGCCAGTGTTCGCTCGAGCTAGTGGGGAAGGTTTTCTTTTCTTTTTTTTTTTCCTCACTCTTCCTCTGGCTTTTTAGAATAATTGTTTGATATGGAATCATATGTTAGAAGTCTTATTTTAGTATGATGCACCTTAGTCTGTTTTTGTTGCTAAATCTAAATCTAACAATCTAAATAAAAATTCTCCAGCACTGGATAAGATATTTTTTAACCCCACAACAAACTCTTCCCTTTTCTATTTTCTTTCAACATTATTTTGCTCTTTTTTATTTTATAGATTGCGGAAATAGTAGAAATATTTCTTTTTTTGAGGAATATAGCAGAAATGTTTCTATTTCCAAAAGTTTGGTAATGGTGATTTCCACGAGGCCATCAGGCGCGTGGAAAGGGGAGGGAGCATTTAATTCCGTTTAAGAGCCAAAAGGCCGGTAAAACATCGTGTGGAGGTTGATCTCTGTTTTGGGGTTTCATCTTACAAAAGAACGGTTCAGATCTGTTACCTGGGAATCGGACGGTCGAGAACTCTCACATGTCAGCAATCTGAGTATGAAGGCAACTCGGAGTGTGACTCGGCGGTGAGGCGAGTGATTTGCGCGTGATTAGGTAAGAGGTCTATAAATGCATATTCTTTTTGTTTTCTATGCATTAAAAAAAATATAAATGCAGACATATATACTTAATTAATTAAAAATAGCTTTTTTATTAAAAAATGATCAATTAATTTAATTATGCTCTAGCAAATTAAAAAATGACAGTGCTTAAAAAAAGAGTTCAAACTAACTGTTTAACATATTTTTTGATTTTAAATAATGTAGCTGCTAAGACTTCTGTATTATAGTTAATTTTTAGCTTACATCATAGATGCTAATAGTCCGTTTGAAAAAAGATTAAAAACTAACAATTTTAGTTTAAAAATCGTGACATAAAAAAGTTTTATATTTTAAATTTTTTTATTTTTTATTATAATATATAAAAGTTTTGTATTTTACAATTAGAAACAGATGGTTTCAACTGAAAAGAAAACCTATAACCAGGAGTAGAGGGTGGGAGTGGGGTCTGAGTGGGACAAGAGGGAACCTAAGGAGCCGGTGAGCAGGTGGAAAGTGGCTCTGTTTGACTTGGACAACTTTTGGCCACAAGTGGAACTTTTTAAGATTTGGTGCTACTGCCCTTTTCTCTGGACTGTAGCAAACCGTATCTCCCTTAATCCCAATGTCGGCGAGCTATTTGAGATATTTTTAGATTTTTTTATTTTTTTATTTTTTATTTTATTTTTATTTTTTTTGGTTGGTGGAATTGGGCATTTGACAAATCCATTTTGTATTTTTATTTTTCCATAAAAAATCTATTTGTATTTATTCTGATTAAATTGGGTTGGAGCTGTAATGGCCTTTAAAATTTTTTGGATTATGCAATCGGTGAGGATAGTGATGAAAGATCTGAAGTAAAAAGTAGTTTTGGTTCATTTGTGAATTCATCAACGAGGAATATGGTTAGATTAATTACATTTACTTCCCTTAAAAAATATGATATTTACTTTGTATTTACCAATTATGTTAGTTGATAAATACGACATTCTTTTATTTTCACCAGCTAAATTTAATAAGTAAATATGAGTCATTGGAAAATTTGAGAAGTTAGTAATAGGTTACTTTTGAATTAACATTGACAGGAAAATCAATAAAAACAAAATTTTTAGGTATGTGGAAGGTTGGTTTGAACTCAATTAGTGTAAAACTCTTATGTATTATAGTGTAAAACAAATTAAGCTATAGTGTAAAGCTTTAATATACTCTTGAATTGTGAGCCAATGCTCCTAAAACCTTATTAGAAACGTAATCAATCTCAAGCGGAGCCTAAGAATGGTTTTTTTAGCCAAAAAATTTGGCTAGTATCCCTCTTAAAAACCAGTCATTTCCTAAATTACTAAAAAAAAAAAAAAGACAAATAGAATATAATGTGAAATTAGCTCATAAACAAAGAATTAGTACAAGCCTTTTTTTATTTTATTTTCTTTTTTTTTTTATGTACAAGTTGATCATAATATGTAAGCTTACAAAAGTAGCTATACAAATGGTTGGGCTTCTGATGAGACTTAGAAAATGCATTTCTTACAGTTAAAATTTTTCATTTTGTATTAATATTTCTTATTAAACTCCGCAATTAATAGTAATTATGTGATAAATAGTATTTTAGTGTCTTAGTGTAAAAATATATTCAAATATGTATATTTAATATGTTTTTATGTTCAATAATATTTTTAGTATTTTTAAAATTAATTTCGTGTGTAAAATATTAGTTTAGTTTGAAATTAATCAAAACCATAGAAATAACGAGTGTTAATTTTATTTTAAGTCTTAATGTGTTTGATTGTGTGTTTTAAGTTTGTAAATGAGTTCTTTAATATTTTAAGTAATTTTTAAAAATATTTCAAAATCTTAAAAATCATAGCTGTGTCAAACCAGAAAAGACTAGAATTTTAAAAGTTTGTAAATTTTTGTGTATATTTTAATGTAAAACTAATAATTTTAATATTATTATAAATATTATATTTATAAAATAATTAATTTTTTTTAATTTTTTCATTACGATCAAAAGCATCATAGCAACATTATAGTTGGAATCCTTTTGATTCAAATGTTGGGACAGAAAAGACTGGCAAAAATTGGTTGGAATTTTGTGTTACCAAACGCTCAAATTTATTTCGGGCATTTCTACTTATTTTACAGACAGGAACGACACGTCGTTCAAAACTTAGAATTTGTTTGTTTGTTTCTTTTTTGTTTTGTTTTGTTTTGTTTTTTTTTTTTTTGTTTTTTTTTTTTTTTTTTTTGTGCTGTGTTGTTTTGTTTGCTTGCTTTTTCTGTTAGGGCTGAAGTCTTCTCCTTCGCAAATGCAACTTGGGGTTTTACATGGAAAAATTTGAAAAAAGGAGTTAAGAAAATTTGAAATTAGGTGAATGATATCTTTTTTTTGGTATTAAAAAAAGGTTTTTTTTTTAGCATCGAAACTGTCCCAGTTTTTTCAGAGAAAAAAAAAAAGGACTGTATCGAAGAGAGGAACTCAACCACGATGAAAACAAAAAAAATTGAAACTGTTTTGATGACCAAAAAACTAATTTTTTAATACCAAAAAAAAAAAAAGGGGGACATTTGCCGAAAAAAATTTGTTGGGCGGACTCGTTATCCAAACGTCCAAATTTGGGCAGACTAGTTATCCAAACGCACCGTTTTACGTGGGAATCCTTCCTTCTGTTCAGCGACAGACACAATTGCCCGGCTCGGAAGAATTCGGCAAACAGGCCGAAAAAAAAACCAAATTTGACAAATGGCCTCTCATTTTTTAAATTAAAAAATGGGTTTTTTCTGAGCACCAAAACTGTCCCAGTTTTTTTCACAAAAAAGAAAAAAATGACTATATCGAATAGAAAAATCCAAATATGGTCTCCAAAAAAAAACTGAAACTATTTTGATGTCTAAAAAACTAATTTTGTAATGTAAAAAAAAAAAAAAAAAAAGGTCATTGACCCAAAATTTTTTCCAACTTAAGCCCTTTTTCAAAGTACCTCGGATTGGCTCTCAACAATTTGTAAGTTCATTTCATATCTCTCCAGTTTCAAAACCCATGTCTAAATTTCTACGAAAAACCATTCTATTTGGAATTTGTAATGTAAGAACTTCATCAGGGACCAGCAATCCAGGTTTTCTTCGAAACCCTGATTTTTGTTCCTCTAAGATTGTTCTCAAGTATTTCAAATCAACACTCTTTTATGGTTTCTTACCTCGTAAACGAACTTGGGTGCTCTTCACATGCCGCCTTATCATTTTCCAAGTATGTTAATTTTGAGAGTTCTGAGAAACCAGACAAAGTCATAAACTTGTTTAAGAAGTATGGTTTCTCTCAGACCCAAATCTCAAGACGTCTCAGAGCAAAACCTCAACTTCTTGTAGCTGATACAGAGAAAACTATTTCACCCAAGTTGGAATTTTTTGATGCAAAAGGTGTTTCATGGCCTCAAATTGCCAAAACATTATCTCAATTCCCTACTATTTTGAGAAGGAGCTTAGATAAACAAAATTGCGCCGTCATATGAGTTCCTTAGGAATTTTGTGCAGCCTGATGAGAAGGCCATTGCAGCTGTATACTCATTCAAGATAATGAGAAATGCTTGGGCTGTAACATTAATATTCTGCAAGAACACGGAGTTCCTTTCTACAATATAGCTAAACTGATTCCGAAACAGCCACATGCTTTCGTGTCAAGTTCAGATTGGTTTTGAGAAGTTGCCACGGAAGCGGTGGAAATGGGGTTCAGTCCAAAGAGGATGAATTTTGTTCAAGCAGTGCTTTCACTTCTTTGTTTGAGCAAATCAACGTTGGAAAGTAAGATTAATGCATATAAGAAGTGGGGTTTGTCAGAAGAAGAGGTTTTAAAAGCCTTTCAAAGCAATCCTTGGTGCATGAGGATATCTGAAGATAAAATTATGGCAGCCATCGATTTCGTTACCAACCAAATGGGGTGGAGGCCCTGCGTTATAGCCACTTACCCTGCAATCGTTGGAATGCTCTTGAAGAAGAGAGTGATTCCAAGGTGTTTGGTTTATCAAGTTTTGTTGTCAAAAGATTTGGTGGAGGAGGTGGTCAGCATTTGTGTGTTATTGGTAGTTTCAGAAGAGAAGTTTCTACAGAAGTTCGTCGTGCCGTATGAGAAGAAAGCTCCAGAGCTGTGAAGCTGTACAAGGAAGAATTGGATCTTTCATATGGACCGGTGGTTGATAAGGTATGAGGAGTATGTTGCAAACAGTGAGAGGTAAGACAACTTTTGGCATGATCATATTTTGAGCTGCGCTGAAATTCAAGTGCTAATAAAGTTTTATTTGATCTAGTTGAGAACTTTTCAGCGTTAAATTTCCTTGTGTTGAGGTCCAAGGCGGAAAGGCCATATCTTTTAATTGCAATTTATGTGCAATTCAGTCTTGTGGTCTTAAGAGAAAAAAATGAATGTTTGCAATGGAGACGTAGAAAAGTTGAATGAAAGATTATCTATTTAATGATTAATTTACAACCTCTTCAAATAGACTGCACTCTACTCTTAATGGTAGCTATATTTTGTTACTATTCTAGCTACATTGTAATTAACTATTCATGTGGGGCTCGTTTGGTAGTGTTTTTAAAATAGGTGAAAATAGCTTTGTTTTAGAAAATGAAAATTTTAGGGGAATTATGCTGAAAGTGTTTTTGAAATTTTTGGCTCAAAAAACATGTAAAAACATTTCTAAAAACCCCCAAAACAATGCCAAATGGGCCATGATTTTCGATTGTTAAATGGATTGATCGATTGATTGGATTTTGATTATAGGGACACACCAACCTGTTTGGCATGGAGAGACAAGCAGTTTTCTTGCAACTTTTGAGAGGCTCATTTTGTGACCTGCATTGTAGCTTATTTGCAAATGAAGTTTTACCAATTGGAGCCATTTTCAGTTTTCAACTTCCTTCTGTTGACTGTTTGAGATCCGAGTCTGGAGCTTTATTTGAAGTTTGTGTTAAAGTCGACTGAATGAACAGTTGTATTGAAAGTTAGTTTTCACCCTCTCAATTGTAGCCCAAGATTGTTCAAACACACCGTTAGTTAAGCGGAGCAAACCATATTAACTATTTGTTTACTGTCTCAGGAGATTGTGTCTATTTTCTGAATACCAACTCTTATTCATGTCAGTAAATAATACTCACGCACTCCAGTTGACAAAGTAAAATTAAGAATTCTAATATGGTGTTTAACTACTTGGTTTGTACTGAAAAAAATTCCCATTCGAACTTATGTAATAGTATTTTTTCTCATAGAATTTGAATTGTTATAGGGTTTTTAGATTGAATTGACAATCTAAACTGGCAAACGCCTAAAATACTTAAAAAGTGACCATATACATTTACATATTTGTATGGGGCGTTTTTTGAAAAATAACTTTATCAAATAATTTTATTTGGTCAATAATCTCTTTTTTTTTTTGGTTTTTAAGTATAAAAAAACTAGCTTTTTGTGCATTAAAACAGTTTCAGTTTTTTTTGTTTCCACCCTAGTTAGGTCACTCTCCTCGATACAGTCCTTTTTCTCTTTCAGAGTGTCCTTTTTCTCTTTTCTCTGAAAAAAACTGGGACAGTTTCAGTGCTTAAAAAAAACCTTTTTTCGGTGCAAAAAAAAAAGAGATCACTTACTTAATTTCAAATTTTCTTTTAACCTTTTTTCAAAATATCCCCATTTGTATATGTTCAATACAGAGTGCAAGTGATGGGACCAAAACAAACGTTTTTATTCTTTCTTGTAAACAACCCTTTTTTGGTCAACGAATTCCATAAAGGAATGCATGCAACAACCAAGAGGACTCCTAAGCATTAGCACCGAGGGACCCCTTTCGAGATTGTGCCTTCTAAGCTAAAATGAATCACTGTCAACCATTTAACATATGTATTCATTTTTTTTAAACGGGTGCCATTTAGCATTAGCAGCATTCCTAATCAATGGACGAGTCTAAAATATAAACTAATAATCATGATTGTAAAAGGGGCTCCTAATCAAAGTTTCAAAAATTTGCTGTTGGCATGATTGTAAAGGGAGGAACAACGTGAGATCCTTTAGTCTAACAATCATGTCGTTAATGTTTGTTTAATTGTCCAATCTTCATCTTCTTTACCTTTACCAAGTTAGAAAGTAAAAACTTTTACAAGTTTAAGATACCCACGTTGTAAAGGACTTCTCTCTCTCTCCTCCGAGAGAATATAATATAACTTAAATAGTTGTTTTGTGTTGTCCAATATCATATACTTGAATGTTTGTTGCCTTTTTAACAGTTCTAGTTTTAGCTTCAAAAGCTTTATTTGTTTAGGAGAGAATCTGGAAAAACAATGATGGATAAATAAGTGAAATTATGTAGAGGTGATGATTGTTTGGTAGGAATAGTTAGAAGAATCATGGATTCAGTGAAATTTTAAATTTTACTAAAGAGAGAAACAAATTTTAGGATAAGATGGTAATTGTACGGATACAATATCTTCATTTCCTTCCTTTACATCTCTCCACCAAACAAGGCAAATTGATTTTTGTTTTTGCTTGTACCTTCTTTCGTGCAGGATCTTCAAGGTGTTCGGCATGATAATTAGAATCATTAATCAGAACTGTAAACACCTGTAGCCACTTGTTTACGTTTATTATAACATGTGAGAGCTTTATGCTCCGTAACTGAAAAATTAGTTAAAACTAACAAGTTAGTCTTTAAGAGACATGCCTCTTTTAACACATTCATGGAATCTATAGATCTTTCAATACTATAAAAGTACTAATTAACATGCATCTTTAACTAAAAGCTATTAGTAAGTTTCTCTCTAAACTTTTCAATTTCAATAAATTATCACCACCTTTAATAATGTTGCAAAATACTCGAAATTAATAATTATTAATTTTTTTACGTGAATTTCCTCAAGCACGTGACATGACATTTTTTTTGTTTACATATAAATTTTCACACATCTTCAATTTTGTGTGGAGAAAACTAGAGCGTCAAATATCTTGAAGTTAGAAGTGACAAGTCGATTCCTTGATCAAACGGCACATCGATTGCTTGAAAACATGTCCCTTCATTTTTCAGGTCGCTATTTTTCACAACCACGTTACGAAACTAGTATTTAAGTTTGCATCCTCCACATATAAATGAAAAATAGATAAATAAAAGGATGGAGTTAGCAAAATTAGTCAAAAGGATAGAACGCATAATATAATTGTAAAAAAAAAATAAATGAAGGAGATATAAAATTTTAAGAGGGACAGAACAGAATTTTAGAAAAACTTTAATTACAATAAAAAATAAAAATTTGGTATAATATAACGTTTTTACGTATTATAATTTTTAAATTCTAACGTTGTTTTCAAACACACTCTTTATGTTCAATCCGTGGTACAAAATGCAAATATTTCTTGTGTTCCTCAAGAATAAAAATAATAAAAAAACCTTCGGGTAGAACCGACATGTTTATTTTTTGCCAAGAGGTTGAGAAAGATATACAACAAACCACACGTCCTTCGGGCTTCAGAGTTCATTCGTTCAATGACGCAACGAAAACCAACCAAAAAAAAAACGGCTTGTCGTTTACATTCTCTGGAAAGTGGAAACAAGGCGACACATTTTGTATAAAAAACGACATGTCGTATGGTTTTGAAGCTTTTTTTGGAAAAGGATATAATCAGAAAAGTTATTTCATAAGAAAATTGTACGTTAAATCTCGAGCACGAGGGTTTAGGGTTTCAAACTCCTCTTTCTTGCTTCCCAAATTGACGCCTGACTTTTTCTCAATTGCTTCATTTCAGCTCTGAAATTTGGGTTTTCACTTGGAGTTTCTGGATTTGTGGAGCTACGAAGGCAAGTTGGTTCACAATCAGTTGTACGTTCATTTTCAGACATTCTCAAATTTGAAAAATCCAATGTTTAGCTTTCTCCGCAAAACGATTTCTATTGGGTTTTGTAGTGTAAGAATTTCACCAACAACGAGTAATTTAGGTCTTGTTGGAAACCCAAATGTTTTTTTTAGTCTCAGATTGCTCTCAAGTAGTTCAAAGAATGAACAATCTTTTACAGTGTCTTACCTCATGAACGAACTTGGTTTGTCTTCACAAGCCGCTTTGTCAGTTTCCAACTACGTTAATTTTGAGAGTTCTGAGAAACCTGACAAAGTCATAAACTTGTTTAAGAGATATGGTTTCTCTCAAACCCAAATCTCAAGCCTTCTCAGACGATACCCTAACCTCCTTATAATGGATGCGGAGAAAACTATTTCGCCCAAGTTGGAATTTTTTGAGGCCAAAGGTATTTCATGGCCTCAATTTACCAAAAAACTATCTCAATTCCCTGCTGTTTTGGGAAGGAGCTTAGATAAGCAAATTATGCCATCGTATGAATTCCTTGGAAATTTTTTGCTGTCTCATGGGGTGGCCAATGTAGCTGTTGAAAAGTATCCGGATATACTCATGAAAGACATTAAGAAATGTTTGGGCCGTAATATTGATATTCTTCGAGAAAATGGAGTTCCTAACTCCAATATAGCTAAACTGATTCTGAGACAGCCTAATAGTTTCTCAGTAAGTTCCGATCGGTTCCAAAAGATTGTCAACGAAGTGGTGGAAATGGGGTTTGATGGAAAGAGGGTAAATTTTGTTGAAGCGGTTCGTATACTTTGTGGTTTGAGAAAATCAACATGGCAAAGTAAAGTTAATGAATTCAAGAAGTGGGGTTGGTCTGAAGAAGAGGTTTTGAAATCCTTTCAAAGCCATCCTTGGTGCATGGCTTTATCTAAAGATAAGCTTGTGGCGGCTATGGAATTCTTCACCAACAAAATGGGTTTGAGTCGTTGCTTTATTGTTAAGCGGCCGCTAATACTTTCACTGAGCTTGAAGAAGAGAGTAATCCCAAGGTTTTTGGTTTTTCAAGCTTTACTCTCAAAAGGTTTAGTGACGAAGGAGGTTAGCCCGCATATATTGTTGGAAACTTCGGAAAAGAAGTTCCTGCAGAAGTTTGTCATGCCTCATAAGAAGGAAGCTCCGGAGCTTTTGAAGTTGTACAAGGAAAAATTGGGTCTTTCAAACGGACCAGAGGCTGATGAGAAAGTATGCGGAGAAGTATCATGAGCTGCGTTGTAGTTCATGTGAAAATAAAGCTGCGTTGTGGTTCATGTGAAAATAAAGTTTTGCAACTTTGTTTGGTTAATTTGAAAATTTCTGCTTTTTTTTACCTCGTGTTGAGCGGCTCTCTTGTAACTAATGTTTAAACCAATGATTTGACAGTTGCAATGAATTATTATATATTAACTTGAAATAGATTGAAGTCGCGATTTTTTGCAAGTTGAGACTGACGCAAGATTATTTATCTTCAAATAGACTGAACTATTTAATCTATTCTCACTTATCCTGTTATCTAGCAGAAGCTAAACATTGTAACCATTAGTTAAACTGTCCTAGTAGTTGGTGTACATTATTGTATTCTGATCTTTTTTTTTTTAAGTATGCTCTCTTGGTCTTTTTAGAATACATCATGGCCGTTGAAGGCACATTCAATGAAATCACTCAAATTGACAGGGAAAAACAGTCACATTTATCCCATTTTTTATCCCATTTATCGAATACTGGCTTTATTTCTGGCGCTATTTAACGTTATCCATCCATAATTCTCCTTATGTTTATTGAATCTTTTGTTTAAATTATGAAACAGAATGAGTAGTTATTTCAGTTTGCTTTTGGCTTGCAGTTCATGCGAGAATGCTAATCTCCGGGGGAAAAAAAGAAGTGTTGGTCCAGCTTCTAGCGTGACTTGCTCAAGCTTTGTCCAAAAATGACAAACTTTTTTACATGGTAGAGTGGTAATAAAGTTCTGCCTTGTGGAAACATATTATTTTGTTCTTGTTTCATGACTCGTTGCAAGTTGAGAACCAATTGAGTAGTCTGCAATATATTGAGATTGTTCCTTCTGAGCTAAAATGAGGAACTGTCAACCTTTCAACATATATATATATATGTGTGTGTGTGTGTGTGCAAGGCTTAAGGCCGTTGCCATTTAGCATTTGCAGCATTTCCATTCAATGGGAACTGTTTGGCCAATTCAGCAGCAAATTTAGGTGGTCTCTTCTGCAAAGCATGTGTTTTCTTGTTGTGTTCATCTTAGAAATACCAAAATCACATCACGGCTTATAGCATGAACGTTCCTGATTAATGTACAGGAAAATGGATTTGGATTTCGATCAAGAAAATCTGATTGGACTCTTAAGAGGCAGAGTCTTCTATAAGAGAAAAAAAAAACTGCACGCATAAGTTTTCTTGCGCATTGTGTAAAGATGTGATCTTTGTTTTATAGTTTTGTTTACTACCTTACCAATTAGGCCATCATTAAACTGTAGGATGCCACGTTAGCTTCCTTGTATAGAGCGAGATCCTTTAGCTAATGTTACTGGGAAAAAAAGGACCAATGACTAACCTTTTAAATAGCTCGGGACTAGCTGAGCAATTTAGTCTTCACCAAAATTTGCTCCCGAATTTGCTTTTACGTACAAATAGATGATGTTTCTTTTAGAACAAAATGCTTTTATCAAACTGAAGCGACATATCGCCTATCATGATCAAACATGCTCGTTTAAGCAACAAGTCATAAATCAAAAGAAAAAGGGATTATCTACTTATTCCAGAGACAAAAACACGATCCCAATCGAATTCCCAAAACTGAATTCTAGTTTTAACAACATGCTATCTTCACTTACTTTTACAGGGAAAATAACAAGGAAAAAGAAAATAAAAAAGAAAAAAAAAAGAAAAAAGAAAAAGGCAAGAGAAAAAGGAAAAAACCTCCAAGTAAGATATGATATTTCGTTTATAAACTTAAATATTATAGTATATAAGAGCTTTACACACGGTAGAATATAACGGTATTTTATTGGTTGGTTTACAAAAAAGGAACTTTCCTCCTTGCCGGTGGAACCAGAAGGGCATGTCGTTTGGTTTTCAAAAAAGGAGGTCATGTCGTTTATTCCATAGACAGGAACGACAAGTTTCTTTTCTTTTTTTTTTTTTTTCCCAAAACGACATAAAGCTTGCATGTCGTCAGACATTTACAACGTTCCTTTATGATCACCGTCACCGGAGGGGGGTTTAGGGAAATGGCTTAAAGAAGAAGCGGTTTTTGAGAAATAGACCAAAATTCTTATAAATGGGTAAATGGCTCAAATGCCATGTCATGGAGACACCTCAAAAAAGAAACCTTGCCATGTAAGAGCAGCTCAGCGGGGGGCCCAACAAGAAAACAAGGACCAGAGTTGAGGAAAAAAAAAAGAAAAAAAGGAACCAAAAAACAAAACCCAATTCTTCCATTCTTCCGAGAATTCTCCCAAAACCCAAAACCGAAACCAACCCGGAAGAATTCTTCCTGTTCTTCTTCCTGTGAAACCGAAAGGAAGAAAAAAACCCAAAAAAGCCCCAATCTTCATTTCATGGGGAACCCTAGTTTCTGAAAAACCTATGCCGTTCCTTCCTTCGTTTCCCCTCATCGGCAGCAGGGAACCAACGGGTTCCGTTCGTTTCTTTCCCCTCAACTTTTTCCCCAACGATCCGAAAGCAAAGAAAGGCAACAAACAAAAGCTGATTTCCCCAAAATTAGTCCCTTGTCTCCAGCCTTCCCAAGGTCCACCGAACTTCTTCTTTTCTTCTTGAGTTGAGCAGGTTAGGCCTTGGCAACAGCTCTTCTTCTTCTCTATCTTCTTCTCCGTCTTCTTCAGTTCCCAGGGAAAATTTGGTGAAGGAACTCAGTCCCATTGATCGCAGGTGGTCTCCTTTGATAAAAGCACCAGGTATTTAAGATAGAAGAGAAGAATATATTTATTCAATCCCAAATCTTTTATTCTTTTTATTGCTACACTCAACAGCAGTGGAAATTCAGAATTTTTATCTCGTCTCACGCACAAAAAAAACTGTGGTGAATGAAAAGTTTGTGTTGGATTTTATCACAAATTTTTTTTATGTGGGTTAACGACTGTACAGAGTATAACGGATTATGGTAATTTATGCTTATGCTTGAGCGATTGTACAGAGAAATTTATGCTTATGC
>CAMOHE010047848.1:3678-28574 GCA_946598075.1 Artocarpus hirsutus
TGGTAAGAATAAAACCTTAAGGTGAGTAATGGTTTTTCCTACTGAGCATGTTGTCGCTCATTCCTTGATATGTTCATCTTTTCAGGACTCACTAAGTGTGAGGTGGCTACAAGAAAAATAGTTGCAGAAGCTAGGTAGCTATATTACGTTGGGATGGCTTTGAATGCAAAGAATGATCTTCATGATAATGTAAGCATCCATTGTTACTTTCTGTGACTGTATTAAGATTTGTTGAGGGTTTAAATGATGATGATGACAGTTGTATATTACGTTGGGATGGCTTTGAATGCAAAGAATGATCTTTATGATAATGTAAGCATCCATTGTTACTTTCTGTGACTGTATTAAGATTTATTGAGGGTTTAAATGATGATGATGACAGTTGTATATTATTAAAATTTAAGGTGCTACATTAAACTGTGGTTTATTTATTTGTTTATGTTTTTATTTTAATTTGAGAGTTTTTATTTAAGTCCGGGCAAATTACTTTGATGATTTACATTTATTTTCTAATCTTCATTTTATCTAATAAAAATTGTTAACTCCCACTTAGGGGCGTTAAACATTGGGAATTGAAACGACATTATTTGGTGCAATTTTTCTTTTTCTTTTTTTAATTTTTCAAATATTATAAACAATACTTTTGATGGGTTAATTACATAATTATATTTTCTAATTTCAATTATTTTTCAATTTATCTTTTTGTTTTATTCTTCGAATTTGAAAAACGTGTTTTAATTTTTTCCTTTGCATAATTTTTGGATAGAAAAAACATAGAGATAAACTAAATATACACTTGATTAGACAAATTTGCTTTTAAAATATACTTTCATTTGGGAGAAAAAAATTTAAAAAAGTATTTTAATATTTAAAATATGACGCCCCGCCTTTTCGGACAATCACTTTACTTTCTTAAACATCGTTCTTCAACAGTATTCTTACGTACTTAGTCAGAAAAATACTGAATTAAAATTGTTTTTCTTTAAACTTCTTTAAAACGTACTTAAAAACTGATGCGACTTTTGCTGCTATTCAAGTTGAGACCTTGCTCAACACTTGCCTTTAAAACCATTTCAAATCGTTTCTTAAAACTTATTAAGAAGCATTTACTAAAACATAGCTTAAAACTTAACTTTATAAAAAGATAAAACATTTTGTAAATATGTCGTAAAACTTTAAAAACATTTCTTAAAACTGTGATTTTCTTAATACTTCGAAAACACTATATTAAATAGTAGAAAACATTTTCTCTGTGTAGTGGAAGCAACTGTGGTGGTATCCATACCCAAATCCTCACATCCGTCCTCCGCAGCACCTAACTCTTTAACGGGTCCTACTGGTCACCCATAAATTACCTACAGTATGAAGAAACTTTTAATGAGCTTTCACTCAGTAAGTTCAAACATATTCCCACAAATCATTTAACGCATGCTTTAAAAACTTTTCTCATGAAAACCTTTCTCTTAAAACGTTTTTTATAAACATTTTTCATAAAACATTTTTAAAACATTTTTCATAAATGCTTTCATAGAGCATTTCTGTAACGTTTTTTATAAACGCTTTTCATAAAATATTTAACATAAAACAATCCTCAGATTGCTCTTCATAAACGTCATTTATATTTTCATAAACACTTAATATAAAACATTCCTTAGAATGTTTTCCATAGCATATAAATGTTTCATAACAAGGAAAACAAGTAAAATCAAAATGCATACTTCCATTTATGCTCAATTATGAACTTTCGATTATGAGTGTCTTATGAACATTCTTTTCTTACTTTAACTTTATATCCTTGTCCCTTAACTTTCCTTATCTTACTTTAACTTTCTATCCTTGTTTCTTAGCTTTCCTTATCTTGCTTTAGTGTTCGTACCAATATCATCGATCATGAAATTATAAACATGATGCTTCTCTTGTGAAAGACTTGAGACCATCAATCACCGAGGTCATGTACCTCACATCTAGGATGTCAAACTTTAATTTCACTTGTATACCTCACATCAAGGAGGTTGGTACGAAACTTTCTTTTTTATCTTTACTTTACCTTCTTATTAACTTTAGTGAGCATAACAAATGCTATCACATTATATGCAAACACCTTTGCAAATTATATCTTATGCTCTAAAACCTATTGCATAACAAATGCAACTTATTGCATAAAAAAATGCAACATAAAACACAAACATATTTTGTAAATCAGAACTTATACTCTGAAACTTATTGCATGAGAAATGCAACTTATTGCATAACAAATGCAACATAAAACGCAAACACAATTTGCAAACCATAACTTGTATTCTGAAACTTATTGCATAACAAATGCATCACAAAACTTATAACTTAAACTATAAAACATTCTGTATTGTCAAAATGCATAACATACTTTAAATACTTTAAAAATCATAACTTGAACGTTTAAAAAACATTATGCATATCAATATGCAAATAGACTTTAAACATATAGTTGCAAATTCATTGAATCTTTAAAACTTTTTGCATAATAAATGCAAACATACTTTAAAAGAAACTTGCATAATAATTGCAAACTCATTTACAAACGTATACATAAATATTTAAAAATCATTTACTTCATGCTGTGTGTGAGGTTTGAGACTTACCTGGACTATGCTCTAGCGTTCTCTATTTTGTTCCTTTTTCTTTCATTAGTCGGCCTTTTGTGTCCTGATCAAATGACAGTTGACTCGTTAGTTAATTTTCTTTTTATCAATCTACTCGATTGATAATAAAACTTAAACGCTAATCATTCATTCCTTCTTCTTTTTATAACTTAGTATACTATTAGTTTACCTTTTTCTTTACTTAATTTTGTAACCCGTCGGGTTACATTTCCCTTTGCTTAATTATATAACCACCGGGTTACCTTTCACTTAAACATCCCTTATTAGATCTTCCATCTCACATGATGGTTTCGTTACTTAACCATATTACGAAACATTTTTCATCTAAGAACGTTATGCTAATTTAGAGTGTTGGACTCTATTTTAGCTGTTTTCTTAAAAATGCATTTTTACTCTTAACAGGTTTTTCGTCAACTTCGTAACTTTATAAAACTTATTGCTTAACTTCACTGTTTCATTACCTACATATTATGAAAAAATTTCCTCTAAGGAACGGTTCTCGACATCTGGTGTTTTGGTCCGTTTTGGCCTTTTTTTATAAAATGATCATTTTGCCCTTAATCCCTTGTTCTTTTATTCTTTCCTTAACTAAACTTTAATTTCTTTAAAACTTAGCATCTACGATACTTACTGCCTACAGCAGTGTAGGAAACCAACGTTTCTTAGTGAAAACCCAGTTTTCATCTAATTTTAAAGTTTGGGCATAAAATACAAAAATATTTACATTTTTGTCCTCGGAACCAAAAACTACAAATTTATACCAAAACGTTCAGTTTTTCACAACGTATAAAACTTACAAAAGCACTATGGTTGAATTCCAAACATTTCTTAACATTTGCATTTCTTGAAATTTTGTGCCCAAAATTTCGTAAAATTCATAACTTCTAAACCGGGAAGAATTTTAAGAAACTGTCCATGATGTCCTAACAGTTTCGACGAGTTCTACAACTTTTGTGTTGTAACTTTTTTGAAATTTTAACGTTTGGGGGAACTTTTTGGTTGATTTTCAAATCTATTGAGAATTATTTTTTCTTTGCAATTTAGTCCCTTTTGAAATTTCACTAAAACCCTTACTTTCTTCTTTCCATCATCATCATCATCTCCATCAACATATGACATAAAATAACCATGTCATATTGTCCATTTACATGCCATAGATCAAAATTATTTTATCAAACACATGGTATGCATGTAAATTTCAAATAAAAAGTTTAGAAATTTACCTAAACTTTGCTAACCTTTTTGTTCCTCCTTTACCAAGCTCAAAACTTTGTCATGTCCTTTTCTCAAAAGCATGACAAAACTCAATCAAGGTCCATCCATAATCTTGAATAAAAATCACTAAAATCCTTAGAAAAAGTTTAGAAATTTACCTCCAAAGTTTGCAAAACTTTGCGCTAAAACATTAGGGCTTGCCTTAAGCTTGATTTGGAGGCTTGGATATCATCAAAATTTTTGAGAAAGAATTGCTTTGGGGGTGGCAAATTTGAAGGAAGAAAATGGAGCAATTTTTTTTTTCTTTCTTCCTTTCTTTCTTTCTTTCCTTTCTTTCCTTCTTTCACATTTGTTTCCCCTTTTTTTTTATTCCACCATGGGGTCTCTTATATAATGAATGGATTCACCTTTTTTTTTTTCCTTTTTCTTTTCTTTTCTCTTTTTTTTTTTTTTATAAAAAGGTGATGAGTCATCACCTTGGTAATCAATTAGATTACTTTGGCTGACCAAATGTGATTGGACCATATTTCATGGTGTGGTGGCCCAATCAAAATCCATTGAGTGTCCACCAAACTTTTTATGCAGTCTAAATTTACACTGACAGTATTTTTTCTATACTGTTGGTATTCTTTTTCATACAATTCGTGAGGTCCCATAACCTCCTATACTTATTTTCATCCATTACATGATGAAATTCTAATATTATCTAACTTTATACAGTCTAAATTTATATTGATAGTATTTTTCTTATACTATCGGTACATTCTCTATACTGTTATAGCATTTCTTATTCATCCATATTCTTCAAACAGTATTATTTCTATGCTGCTTTAACTTAAACAATCTAATTTCTATACTGCTTATCTTTAAACAGTCTAATTCCTACACTGTGTTACTTTTACAGTGTAATTTTTATATTATATAACTCTATCAGTATACTTCTTTACATTGCATTATTCTAATATTGTATAATTTTTCATGTTATTAGACAATATTTTTTCTTAAACTGTATTTTTCATCTTAATATAATCATTAACTTAATGCATTTTTAATGTATTATAAATTCTCGGCTGTTACATAAAAAGCCATAAAACTTAAGATCTTTTTTCTTCTTTTTTTTTTTTTTTAAATTTGATACTTTACGGATTTTTTATGTTTTTAAATCTATGAACATTTTTTTATAACTATTTAAGAACACTTATATTGTTTTGAATTTTTTTCTTTGAATATACAAGGATGAAATTAAAACAAGTTTTTTAAATTCAAAAGATACATTTATAGTTTCTAAAAAACTAAAAGGATAGATTAAGAAATAGTTAAAACTAAAAAGTGTTCGAAGAACTCAACTAGCAGAGAAAAGGCACTCTCCAAGAACAGTTGGGACACTAAATGCTTATGTATATGGTGTTTGACTCTTGGTTAGAACCAATTAGTTCTAATCAACAAATAATGTAAAACTGTCAGTAGTTACAATAAAAAGCAAAAAAATTGTTACAGTATAAAGCTTTCATATGTTACAATGTTTTTAACTAATTGGTTTTAACCAATGCTCATAAATACCCTAATAATTAACCCTACTATTTTTTGAGAGGGAGAAGGTATAAATATATAATTAACCCCTTCTTTTTTATATAAGAGAATGGGAGATGCCACCACTTTCAAGTGGGACTTAGGTTGACTCGAACTTTCAATCTATGTTTGGGATAGACGACTAACTAGGCTGCCCTCACTCGTCAATTAACCCTACTTTTGAATGAACATATTATTTATTTATTTTAAAAATTTCTCTTTGAACAGATTAAATTG
The DNA here is from genome assembly GCA_946598075.1 of Artocarpus hirsutus. Taxonomy (NCBI): domain Eukaryota; kingdom Viridiplantae; phylum Streptophyta; class Magnoliopsida; order Rosales; family Moraceae; genus Artocarpus; species Artocarpus hirsutus. Next base: position 9,342 of record CAMOHE010047848.1, read on the forward strand.
AGAAAAAGCACATAAATAAGGAAGCCCATCTTAGTTCAGCACATGAACTTCCCTGTAAAATAAAAAAAAAAAAAAAACCTCCTAAATTAACTTTATTGCTGTAAAATCTTTCAAGATGAAGAATGTGAGTTTCCAAGATATTTTTTTTTTTCTTTTACAGGAAAATTGCAACGGAGGCCGTGTTGAAATCAATGGATCTTCGATTGCTTGATGAGGTTGTGTACATGCATTTGTCCGGTTCAGTTCAACATTGCTATTTCATTTTTTCTACGCTTACATTCATCCCCACATATTATTTATCTTTTTTTTTTTTTTGAGGAAATACATAATATTTTTGGAAAATGAGAAAAAAAATAGATTTTTTTGGGAAAATTAAAAGATATACATATCTGATAGCTTTAATGGGGACTAAATATTAAAAAAATAGGCAATATGTGTTTGAGAATTAAGTTTAAACTTAAATACTTTAACATGTGAGAACTTTACACACTAATATATTTTAGTTTTAAACCTTAATATATAAAAGTTTTATGTTGTCGCAGTTAAAATTTTGGTATTAAAATTTAGTTTTCAAATGCTCTTTACATGTCTAGATAAGGTTGACATCTAGAAGGTACATGTACTTGAACCAATTTACTTATGTACTGAAAATCTGGCCATTGGTGGGTGGGAGAAGAAGAAGAGCGTTTTTTTTTTTTTTTGGATTTTTGAAAAGATTAACGCAAAAGACTACATAAGATTAATTTGAAGCGCCCCTAAAAAAAAAAAAAAGAGATTAATTTCATGCGTTTGTTTGCGATCATTTAAAGACAGGAAAATAACATTATGGAGACATATATTCATCAAACATAATAATAACGAGAATATCATTTATACTGTGAATTAATCAACACAAACCAATTATTATATATATTTCCTTCCCCATCGTATAAACCTGGTTGTTTCAACGTTTGGATTTTTTATTTTTTTCCCCCTTCTTTGGAAGACCATTAATAAAAAAGGGATTGTGTCCCAACACGCAAAATTAAACTTGTAAAATCAGCATGTCCCCATAATTATACCTTTAGCCAAAAATAAAAAATAAAAAATAAAAAAAAATAATTACCAAAACCATTAAAAAAAAAAAAGAAAAATCACCGTAAATTCGCATTCCCTTTCAAAACTTCATCTTTCCTTGACGGTTCGATTGCATGGCACTCTTTGCAGGCCGTCACAAGCCACCGAAGAAGTCTCCGGCCTAGCTGCCGTCGAAACCGCCGTTTCTCTACGGTCTTTTTCTCTTGATCCTTCTGATCATGTCTCTCCAATATGACTTTCTTCCGGCGTGAGCCCTCTCGGCTCAAGGCAGGAACCGGCGCCATAAATTGCCACCTCTGTGAGGAACCATAAACGCGAGCTGAAACCGCCTTGCTCGATTCCGATCCGTTTAATGTCGTCTTGCTGCTCTGACGAGAATACGACAATGATCTTCTCTCCGAGTTGTCGCTGGAGCTCGTCCTGGCGCTGCTGCTGCAGCTGCTGTTGGTGCTGTTGCTACGGGAGGACACCAGAGAGTAGTTCTTGCTGCTTATGCTGCTAGTCCGGCTTGTGCCACGGGAGATGGCAAGGCCGGGTGAATTGGCAGCTGCTGGGGAGCGGAAGGGGAAGGCGTGAGGGAGGAGCCGGCCGTTGAAGAAGAGGTGGTCGGCTGGGGAGTTTTTGTTGGGATCGCCGGAGGGTGAGTCCGGTGTGAGGCAGCCGAATTCAAAGTCGTCGGACGACGACGAGGGGGAGGACGAGTCGTGGGCCGGCGTGCTCGGGAATGAGAAGGCGGCGGTGGTGTCGCCAGAGGAGGGTTTTCTAACGTGGGTTTCCATGGAGGAAGGTGGTGAGGAAGGGTTATTATGTGGTTGCATGGGGAGAAAGCTAGGTTAATTGTGTTTAATTTAGGTCCTATTGAGAAAGAAAGATGAATGTATAACAAATATATATGTGTGTGTGAAGTTGGAAGGTCAGGGAGGGAATTTGTTTATGACAAATGATTGTGATTTTCATATATATAATAATAATTGATTTTTAGAATTGGGTAGAAATTGACACGTAATTGTTGAATTTTGTTTTATAAATAGTAAATTTTAGTATTAAAACTATCTCAACTCGGGTTGACTCATCCCAGTTGGGACGTGAGGCATGAATTAATATACATTTTATGTTTAATCCTAGATCAAAACTTGAATAAAAAATATATAAAAAGAATATAACATGTGAGAGTTTTACATTATACAATTTTTTATTTGATATTATAATATGTGAGAGTTTTATACTGACACAATAAAAATTACCAAAAAATACTCGTAGTATTGTTTATATGAGAATTTGTGGATTAAAACAATGTAATTATCGGTAATAACAATAATAATACATTATATCTTTAATCAATAATGATATATAATGTTTTTTTATATTATTTACATAATGTTGTTATTTGTTTATTTAAGTAAATAATTTGCATGAAACGCATGGTGTGATCTAGAGCCTTAATTGTTCGATTGGAAGAGTACTTATAATTTGAGAAACATGAGTTTGGTGGTGAAAATCATTGAATCCCATTACTTTGCCAACTCAATCTTAATTCTAACACAATTAAGAGGGTACTATCGTTTTTCTCTTTTTTGAAGAAAGAGGGTACGGTAAACTAATTAAGTTATATATTGTTGTCGTAATAATTTTCAATGGTGTGGGATCATGTCCTAAAATTGTGTGTTGCATGATGTACTAGTCGAGGTACTTTTCTCCCACTTTCAAGTCAAACTTTATCCCCACATCGAGGAAAATGGCCTACCCACATTCTAGCCTTTCATCAAAGCAGTTACTTTTGTTTGAGGGCTTAAATATTTACCATTGCTAGATAATTTTGGATATATAGGAGCGACACTCCCGTGGGTCCTTTTTTTTTTTTTTGGGTTGCTCAAGAGTGTCTTTCAATCGCCTTTTTTTCATAGTCTAATGTTACTTCACGTTAATTCAACAACCTCAATACTTACGTCTGTGTCACGCATACATAATAGTGAACACTAAAATTTAAGTTTGAATTCTAGAATAGTCTCATTAGTATTGCATTATTGGTCCTATTACTAAGCAATTTGTCAGATTGGGTGCTAAAAGGTAACTTACCTGTAAATATTTGTATTTTAGTTATCAAATTTGTAGAAAAAAATAATTTTAATATCGTTTAAAAAATAAGTTGAAATTAAAAATATTATAGTATGTAAAAATTTTAAAATTTTTCATTGTAGCTCATTTTATTTTTATACTCCAACGTATAAAAACATTATATTTTTTATAGTTAAAATTATGAATTCTATCTACGGTCGTCAAACACCTTAGATCTAACAGTATAAAAGTATAAAAACGTGTAGTTCTGGTGGGCGTCTTGACGTGATAAAGACCCTTATTAGTATTACTAATAATGAGTCGTAAAATGTATTGCGTAGAGAGACTGAAATGATTGATATGTTGTAGTTGGTGGGGTCAGCAATATTTTAGTGGAGCGGCTTACATAATTTAATTAAAAATCATATCAAAAAGTGTCTTAGTTGATCATGGTCGTCACCGATTCTCCATTAAAAATAAACCATTTATGAAACTCAAAAGAGAACAAATGAAGATATATATTAATTTGCTTGCTAGCTCTTAGAACCTAAGCTTTTATATATATATATATATATCTAATTAAGTGGATTGCTCTTTAATCCTGCTCCACTTGCTTTTGTTATGCTTTGAAGGACGCAGTCCCCCAAAAATTCTGCTTTTATCTTATAAAGAACAAGAGAGCTTTAGAGAGAGAAAGAGAGAGAGAGAGAGTGGTGGGTCAAGCAAAGCAAATTCAAGCAGTAGAAAATTTGGCTGTTGGGGGGTTTTTTAACAAAACCAAGCAATGATGTTAACAAACATGGTCTTTGTTTTTGTGTTGTTGGAAGCGAAAGGATATATAAAGAGACTATTGAAATGGTCCCGTAGTATATATACATATATTTTGATTACACACTTTTATGCTTACCCCAAACATGGAGACAAATCAGGTGTTAGAAAAATACTTGGTCTCCCATTTGAGTTGCTGTGGTGGGCCCGTGGGCCCATTTGGGCTCATGATGCCACATATTTGGCGTTTGAGGCACTGGTCAGCCAGATTTGGCCCTCTCTTTTCACCACCAAGCACTTCATTTATAAATCTTTAATACTTTGTGCTTTAATTCTGTCGTGCGTTTGGTACTCTTATCTTAGAGAACTTGCAGGCAAGTCCCCCTAAATAACCCCCCCTTTTTTTTACTTTGCATTTTTTAACCTCATACCCAATTATAAAGCATAATTAATGATATTTTTATACAAATAGTTAATTTTTTAATTTTTTTCCTTTTTGAAAATATATAAAAAATTCTAATAATTTCACTTCTGATTTGAATTGAGCTTGAACATATATACCATTTGCATATCTAAATAAAAAAATGTAAGCATATCATCCTAATTAAACATAAACATAACCAATCTATAACTTTTTTAAAGTTTAAAAATAATATCCTAATTAAACTTATTAGATGTTATAAAATGTATATAAAAAAGAATAAAAGTACAAGATTAAAAAGCTAAAAAAAACAAGTAAGCTTGTATATTGTCTCTTACTTACATAGAAGTGGGATTTTAATCAATCTAGTGGTTCAAAATTATTTTATTTTTAACTTATTTTAATTTAATGGCTTAGATTGATGTGTATATGTCTTATACCTTTTTTAGCACCTCATACTTAATTTCACATCTCTATCTTAATTATTTCATGTAATCCTAACATAGATGGTTAAGAAATTGGTTGAAGAACAAAAATTATTCCTACTGCTACACAAGTATGAAATTAAAAATGTGCCACCTTAACTCACCTCTTTAGTTATGTATCATTCTCTTAAAAATTTTGTTCTCTTAAGTTAATATTAAAGGGAGAGAAATGAAGCTATTCAAGTTAAGATAGGAGTCGAAATCACCCGACAGGTGACTCAATGTCGTTTGTAAGCTTATCCTACTACAAAATATTTAAAAGAGGAAATAAAATCTATTACAAATCCAACAAAGATTGGCAAGCAACAAAAACTGACCACTTAAGGAATGTTGTCCTTACTGTACAGTCGTGTGAGATTGCTTCCTTGCGCAAGGGAACTTATGCACACCAATGAGCAGCCACCCCAAGGGAGATTACGACGCCCACAGGCGGCCAAATCTAGTTGTTCTTGCTCGCTGGTGAGTGAGCTCCCTCATGTGAGACACCTCATCACAATTTTGGCAAGAGTAGAGGAGTAAAAAGTGGTCGGGCCCATTTTTTTAATAGTTCATTTAGGAATGCAGTTCGAACCATAAAATTATAGTTCAAAATAGTTTAAGTTCAAGGTTTGTAAAAAAAAATGATATTATAACAAAATTGATTTGAACCACAATTTTATACTTCAAATTGCGTTACCACCTATGCACGCATTAGCCTATTTTATTAAACGTGCCAAGTTGGGCCAAGCCCTTAGTGTAAGGCACCGTTTGTTGTTTTGGACAATGATTTCCACAAAAATAGCAAAATCGTGGTTATGGTGTGAAACGTATATAATAAAAATTTTCTCAAAAACTTTTGTGAAACACGCTATAGATTATATTAATTTAACGCTTACATAAATATTTAAAACTTTGCATATCCGGTTGATGAAAGACAATCGGGAAAGTCATATTGCAAAGACATTTTCTATAAGACAAAACAACAATCTTCCTCACCTAGTTCTCGATACCATGGTGGACGAACGCATGAGCGTAGAAGGAATATGATTTCTAAATGATCACTGAACTTATTTTAGTCACCCGTAAATCTCAACATATGAGTGGAATGGGTCTTAGGGAAAAAGAACTTTTCTTCACTCTCTTTTGTCTCTTTCTTACATGCCTACGAAGGAATTTTGGCAAAGTAATCTCAGTCTTTCCAAGACTCACAATTATATCATTAATGAAAAAAAGAGGCATTTATTTATAGAGAACGAAATAGCTAATTAATATTAGAAAGTCTTCTTATTTTAATTTAATATCATATATTTATTTAAAATAAGAGACATAAGTTTCTCATTCCTTACACTATGATAGGCGCCACACACAGGTACCGTATCTGTGCATGTGGTGCCAATAAGAGGAGAAAGGAGAGAGAGAATATCTGCTAATCTTATTTGTCTCCGCATTCAGCCTACCGTATTTAAATTAAATCATATTTACTCAAAAATAGAAATTCTAAATATGAAAACTTAGTAAACAAGCTTTGATGTGTATGAGGGACTTTCCCTTTGTGCTATAGGCACTACACATCATGGGATACACCCATTGTGTGTGTCACACATAGTGGCCTCTACCCACTGTGTGTCTTCTAAAATTAATTATTTTATTATTATATAATCTAATTGTTTAATAATTATAAATTAATTTATAATTAATTTATTTTGAGTAATATTTAATTGAAATCACCATAATTCTAAATAAATTATTTAAAACCAAAATTTCACTTATCCAAACATGTTTGCAAGGATGGTGGAGGACTAATGGACCTATAATTTCAAGCTCTAATAAAACCAATATATTAATTAAACTCTTTAATTAATATATTACTCTTTTATTAATTCCAATATAACTCCACTAAATGCTTGGAATTACACTTTTGAAATTATAGATATTTAATTACTCATTTTTTAGAGTTGTCCATTTGATATAGTCATTAAATCTCCGTAAATAATTCATAACTAGAGCTAGGTAAAATTCATTAACCTCTTTAATAACTTGTTTATTCTTGAGTGCCGTTGATTCTCTAATGAATAATAAATTCATAAACTTTATTAAGAATTGAGCGCTTTTATTATTCAAGCCCCGAATCAATACTCAAGATAATTATTTATTTGTTTCTCGTTAGAGAATGAATGGATTTTATCTTGTAATATTAACATTCACAGCTACTTACTTCATTATGCCACCAAAATACGAGGAATAAGATTAGATCCTCGAATCTGTTTCAGGTAAATCAAAAGACATAAATCCATAAAAAGAGTCTGTTAATAACTTAGGATTAAGATCATCTTATATATGACCATCAATTGATGTGATTATAACTTGCCATATTTAATGGAAACTATTAGCTGTTTATTTCACATCGTTCCGGTCATACATAATCTCATTATGTATAGTGCACTTGTAATATCTAATTTTAATTAATCATAATTAGTATGAAAAAACTAGTAAATTAGTGTGACTAATTAAAATTTTACCTATAATTAATCACTTTTATAATATTTCTTTATTTATCTTATTTATTTGTATTTTATTTATCTTGTTTACTCTATTTTATTTTTAACAATTATTGAATTGTTTTAAAATGAATTTTTGGTATATCATTTTATTTTCAAAAAATCAATTTTAATTAAATTAAAACATATTCTTTTAATTCATTTATATTATATTATATTATATATATATATTTATATATATATATATAATTAAACAACATATTTTGCTTTATCCTTTTACCCCTCAGTTTTGCCAAAATTCCAAAAAAAAAAAAAAAAACCCACCAAACACATTGTTTGATTTTCACGTGGAGTTCGGATGGAACTCTATAACTCCAACTCCCAAGTTTGGAAAACTCATCCTATTGTTTCAAGCAGAAACCACTCATAATTCTCTAATTTAGAGAAGCCAAATCTACTCAGACTCATTATCACCCTCTTACTCCATTTCTTTCCCTCTCTTCACGTCACTGTCTCTCTTTTACACTCTCATATAGCTTCATCAACTCAAAATATTAGGCTTCTATTTTTAGCCAAAACAAAAGCAAATTTCCTAGTTTGAAGCCACCAAGTCAGTACAAAGTCATTCAATTCGAGTTTAGAAACATTTACAGTGTTTTTAAAACTTAGTGTTCAAATTCATGTTTATATGTTTGAGTTTTGTTTTCCATTTGAACAACTCTATTTTGAACATGTTTGTCAAGAATCTAAGTTTGCATGCCATGATCTGAGACTAAATGAACACAAACTACATTTTATTTGAGATGGTAGGATGATTATAAACAAAGATTCAAGTTTGATTCAAACAAATAGCAGATTAAAATTGTTTTTACATTTATTTTGTTCATATTCAGAATGAATGTAAAAGTTGTATAAATAATGATGAATTTGAGTTGCATGTGAGCAAAACTAAGTTTAACTCAAATGTTAGAAATATTAGAACATGTTTTGAGACGTTAGAAATGGCTTTAAGAATGAACTCGGTTTGAACTCAAATGCTCGAAATAGTGCATTCTAGTCACGATGTTGTGGTCGGCCACGATCAGTATAACTCAATTGACCTCACCACCATGAGACACACAGTTAAACATGGGTAGTGTATCTCAATTGATCGCACTACACCAGAATGCGTAGTTTCAGGCCACCTAAACCCGTTTATTCCAAATTGAATTCTAAGTGTTCTTTCACTTGTTTTATGATTGAGAATCATTGTTGATGTGTTTTAAAGTGTGTTTAATTATTAAGTAAATAAATGAAGAATTATAATTAGGAAAGGCACTCTAAAGAACCATGAAATCACATACTAATGTAATATGTCTAAGATTTGACATGAATGAATTGAGTCTACACCTAAGATTGCCTGGTGTCCCTTGGAGCTAATGTTTAGAGAGTCGGGTTTTGCAGAGTGGACATGATTAGTATTAGAGATTGAGGTAGGACTCTAAATCCCTTTCCTTGATAGTCATGATTTTTTAATGCTTTGGCCACGTCTCATACTCTTACAATGTTTTTAAGAATTGAATAGCACATAAATATTTTCAATTATTTTGAATATATGCATTGAGAGTAAATGATAATAAGTGTATATTGAAATCTTAGTATTAGTATACCAAGAGAAATAATAATGATTAATTGGTTTTCAAACATCAAACAGTCTAAGATCCCAGTTTGGTTGAGTTTTAAGTGCATGATACTACACATAGATTAGGTCGTGCAGAAAGCGACTGTAGGGCAGGTCCTGAAACCCGGTCCGGCCACTATGGTGGTGATTATATTAGGCTTTGCGCATTGTTAATATTAAAGTATGATTTGAGATAGATCACATGGCAAGAATGGTGATCAGAAAGTTTATTTAATTATTATTCCTTTGAATTTTACTTGAATTATTTACATTATGTTATAAATGATGTTTTAGAATTCAAGTCCTATTGAGCTTTCCGCTAATGATTTCTACTGTTTTACTTTCCTCCCTCAAAGTGGTTCGCAGTATGTAACTGAGTAGAATACTGCAGTTATACTCATGGAGTTCGTAAGTCATTTTATTATCTATGTTCATCAAATCACATAATAATAAGACTTTAATCATACTCTTCGATTATGTTTTGTTTGACTGTAGTTTGATTGTATTTCCTTTATGTCTGTATTATGTGTGCATTGTTGTAGAGTCCGATGGAACTTAGACAACAATTGATGGATTCTAAGTTTAAGTTAATTTTGAGGCTAATTTAGTAATTTTTCTTTTGCCATGTTTTAATATTAGTGTCATTCTATCTAAGTTTTAAATTGTCATATTCCTAAATTTACTGGAAATGTTTCTAAAAATATAAGGAAAATTTTTGGTGTTTATAATTGCTTAATTATTTATTTTAATCAAACTACCATGTCACCACCTTGGTTTGGGTGCGTGACAGCACTCATTTAACGACTCACTACATTAACGATTCAGATAAGACTGTTTTATTAAAATGACCTACACTAGTAACGCAATTAAAGATTCTATACTTTAATTAAATGATTAATTATAATGATTAATTGTAGGTTACTGACCATTTTAATTATCATCCTTAAATATTATCTTGCTTTATATAATACTTATATATAATATTTAAGGTCACATAGATAATTATGGAATGTTAATGATATTCATAAAGTATACAAGATACATACATGTAAATATAATGAATAAATTCACTTTATTTATTTATAAGTGTGTTCTTTACAAAGCATCACATGCCTTAAGAGCATATATCTTAACAAATTCCTACTTGGCCTAAAGCTGATGAGACATGTCTCTTAATCGAAAACGCTTCAAATGCTTATAAAAAACTTTGATTAGTAATGTCTTCATGAACGGATCTGCTAGATTATCTTTCGATGCAATCTTCAACACGGTCATGTCACCTCTGTTAGAAATGTCTCAAACCAGAAAATACCTCCTTTCTATATGTGCCGTGCCCTTTTAGTTTCTTGATTATTTTATATTAGCGATTATTGCACGATTGTCATAATATATTTTAAACAGCTTATCTATATTTGGAACATCTTCCAAATCTGTTAAGAATTTCCAAAGCAAAATTTGCTTCCATGGATGCTTCACAAGTAGCTACATATTCAGCTTCTATTGTCGAGTTAAGAAACACATTTTTGTTTCTCACTTCTTCCGACAATTGCTCCACCACCAAAAGTGAATATGCATCTTGAGATTGACTTTCGATTATCCTTATCTGATTGAAAACTGGAATCAGTGTAGCCGTTGAAAGACAAATCTTTATCGGAATACACAATCATATAGTTTCTTGTTCTCTGAGCATACTTGAGAAGGAACTTTGCGGCCGTCAAGTGAACAAATCTTAGATTTGACTAAAACTTATTGACTATTCCTACAACATAGTAGATGTTAGGCCTAGTACACTGTATAGCATACATTAGGCTTTTGATTGTCGATGCATAAGGGAAATGACTCATGTCCTCTTCCTCTTGAGGAGTTTTAAGACACTGTTCTTTAGAGAGATGACTACCATGCGTAGAAGGCAAATTCCCTCTCTTAGAGTTATGCATGCTATACTTAACAAGCACCTTGTTTATGTATGTAGCCTGAGACAATGGCTGAAGCCCTTTTGCATCCCCAAAGGGCTAGATCCTAAGAATATAGCTCGTTTTTCTCAAATGTTTCATTTGAAATTGTCTGGTTAACCATTCTTTTACTCGTGTCATTGATTCCTTGTCATTCCTACTGAGCAGGATGTTGTTAACGTATAGTATTAAGAAGTCCACTTTCTTTTCTCTTATGTACTTGTAGACACATGGTTTATCTTGGTTTTGTTCAAAACAATAAGACTTAATAGCCTCTTTAAACCTGATGTTCCATGATCTAAAAGCCCGCTTAAGTCCACTAATGGACCTTTACACCTTACAAACTTTCTGCACTTGGTCTTCAACTTTGAAACCCTCTGGTTGTACCATTTCAATGCTTTCCTTAAGATAGCCGTTTAAAATTGAAGTCTTGACGTCTATTTGTCAAATCTCATAATTGAAACATGCAATAATAGATAAGATTATCCGAATAGAATTTAATATAGCAACTGGGGAGAAAGTCTTTTCATAGTCAATTCCGTCCCTCTTGGTGCAACTTTTGGCTGCTAGCCTTGCCTTAAAAGTATTTACTTTCTTGTCTACTCCCCTTTTTCTTTTATAGATCCATTTTCACCCAATCAATTTTGCCCCTTCAGGAGAATCATCAAGCTCCCATACTGAGTTGGAATATATGGATTCCATCTCAAGTTTCATGGCTTCTAGCCGTTTCTCTTTGTTAGAATCTTCCATTGCCGACTTAAGTTAATGTATCTTCCTCATCGTCATTCACAGTGACTAGCTATGCTTCTCTTTGATAACGCACGGGTAATCTAATTTTCATCCTACTACACCCAATCACTAGAGGTTCGGTTTGCTATTTGACAACTCTTTCTAGCTCATCAACAAATCTTGTCGACTATAAGCTGATCTGATCAATAAGTAACTCTTTTGGAATCACTTTGCTCCTTGGTTTGAAATCCTTCATATAGTCATGTTCAAGAAAGGTAACGTTTGTCAATACAAATATCTTCTTATCTTAAGGACTATAGAACAAACCTCCTCTTGTATCTTAAGGATAACCTAAAAGGTATATACTTTTGAACAAGGTTCCAACTTCTTGGTCTTAGCCTTCAGCATATGTGTTGGACACTCCAATATGTAGATGTGCCTTAAACTAGGTTTTTGGCCATTCTATAACTCTAGAGGCATCTTAAGTATAGACTTAGATGGAACCAAGTGTAGAATATAAACTGCGGTTTTTAAGGCATATCCTAGAAGGATATGGGTAGAGAATAGTAACTAAGTATTAATCTCATCATGTCGAGCAGCATTCGATATCTCCTTTCTACAACACCATTTTGTTGTAGTGTTTTAGGTTCAGTGAGTTACAAAACTATTCTACTTTCCATTAAATGGTCTATGAACTCTGTATCTAGATACTCATCACCTTAATTCGATAGAAGTATCTTTATCTGCTTTCTTAGTTGCTTTTTAGCTTCTACTCGTAATTCCTTGAACTTTTCGAAAGTATTAGGTTTCCTATGCATTAGGTAAACATAATCATATCTAAAATAATAAAAAATAAATGCGATGAAATATTCATACCCACCTCTTGTTTGGATGTTTAAAGTTCCGCATATATAGTTATGTATTAACTTAAGAAATTCTTTGGCTCTTGCACCTTTAGTCGAGGAAGTTCTCTTGGTCATTTTACCTACCAAATAAGATTTACAGACTGGGAGTTCACTAACTTTTAGTTCCCTTAAGCCTATCCAAAAACCTTAGCCTAATGTTAGAAAAAGCTCATTTTTTGTCCCACCTGACACATAAACTCCTATGGCCCACCTGAGGTGCCAGCTCACCTGCTAGATCAACCCTAGCAATGCACCCAAAGAGGCCCAACCACAGAGTCATGGAGACAAATTATCCCCTAATTTGGGTGAGTCAATAGAAGATCTAACCCTAAGGTTTGATCCTTACCCAAAATGGCAAGGCAAAACTGCCTCATTTTGGTTACCTTTGTGGTAGGCTACCTGAAGTGGCACTCCTAGATCGATTAGCCATTAAAGCTTTTGGTAAACAAAATCCCATGTTGGAACCCAAAATTCAAAACTAGTGGGAGAATCTCCAGCCCTAGGAAGTTGCTATTTATGGTTGCTCCCTTAGAACCAGACTTGGAGCTCTCCTAATCTAGGCACCCAATGTGGAAGACTTCTAATCAAACTAAACTCTAAACTAAACTCCATTTTTTCTCCAAAAATACCCCCTTTCACCACCCTTAGAGGAGGCTAATAATACAACTTATACCATTCAAACTACTAAAGAAAGCTAATTCAAGCTCCATAACCACCATCTTCTCTACCATCATCACCCCCTTCCACCATAGAACACCATAGCCACCACTTCTATATGGTTCTAACTATTAGATTAGATGCCATAAGGATTAAATGATGTAATTTTTTAAGAATATTATTATTTATATCATATATCAAATATGTTTGCTTTATATTTATTTATGTTGAATGTATGATAAGAAAACAAAAGTCTGAGACTATCATTTTAAACCTTTAAGATCGTACATATAATGGACAGATTACATGGAAGATATATATTTTAAGATGATGTTCTAAATATAAAAGGTTTGCAATCGTGAGAATAAAATTGGGAGCTTTATTCATGTTAAAATTATTATGTTATCTATATCCTTAACGAAAGATGACTTGTCTTAGTCATCGGAGTGAGATTCTACTGGCAAAGACGTTATTATATTGTCATTGGTGATGACGTATTGGATCGGGACTAATGTGAAATTGATTTAATTAATAATTCCATTTGAATAAATTAATTCATTTTAAAAAATCATATGTTTGGCATCTTAATCCTAAAATGAATTAATGAGTCTGTGTTCTTACTTTTGTCTTTTGATGTACCAAAAGGGTGACATCTCGAATTAAATGAAGGCACACATATAGATATGTTAGAGACATGACTTTTGAATGACATAGACTCGTTATTCATAGATATAGAATCCATGACTTTTTTATAGAGTTAATGATATTCTCTTATAGGCATTATTTTGTAATTAAAAAACTAAAGTGCTCAACCAGTTGGATACATATGTTAATCGAATTGTACTCTTTGTATTGGTTATAAATGGTAAGATATTCCAATGGTGAGATAATGAAACATGAGATAAATATAATCGAGGAAGTCAAAAGAAATTTTATCCTTAAGCTGATTATGAATATCCTATAGGGATTTTGTACATGATGACATGTCATAGATGAAAGACTTATTAGAGTTTCGTAATTTATATATAGTTCATCAGTGCAACACTAAACTTTTAGTAGAATAGCTTTAGCGTTGATAATTAAAAAATATGCATGTCGACGACTCATTATTTTATAATTATACGAGCTTGATCTATACATGTCCATTGAGGTCTCCTTTGTTAGTTCAGATATTTTCTTATAACGATACGACATGTTTTTCTTATAAATTAGTAAGTTATGTTATTTCTAAATTGGCTTATATTCGGCTGACTAGATTTAATAATTCATGTTATTTCATTGATTGAATTAATTAAAAAAACATGTTGAATTATTTAAAATATTTTATTTGAATATGGCATTATCTGACTATTTTAATCAGATTACTTATATATTGGGTGGTTTGAATTAACACTAAGACTCTATGAAAGATACCTGGGTTAAATATAGTACTAATTATCCAACTAGTTCAAAACAAGTTTGATCAGATAACTCACCAGGAGATGAAAATGCGTGACAGATGTTTGCCATGACGATCTGATCGATCACCCCTAGTGTAGGATGGTTGATTGCCCTTACTAGGTCAATAATTAAAGGATGACATGTTTTGTTGTGAGATTTGATCTAAAGTCAAATTTCAAAGCCCAATCTGATATAAGAATAAGTGTCTTACCAACCACTATATATTAGGAAATATGTTTCTATAGTCATGTAGATCACTTAGCAGATTTATAGAGAGTTTTCTCAAGAGAGAAACTTTACAACTTCTATAGAATTATTTTTCAACATTAGGAACCTTAATTCTTAGTTTCCTTTTGTGGTTGGAAGGAGATGTTACTTAATGGAAGGCTAAACGACGTGTGCCTACTTGTTTTCTGATCATGGAAAAGAAAATAGCAAAAAAGACCAGTTGGTTTAGGCTCTTTTAGTAACAATTCTTAAGTAGCAGTTCTATTGATTTTTGTTCTGTTAGAAGTAAAGTTTCTAATCTACAAGAGGTACAAGAGGTATGAAGTGCCATATTTTCGAACAAGCTTCAAGAAAGACTAAGCTCCATGTTCTCCTTCTCTCTCTTGAATATGAAAATATGACCAAACCATGCCAAAATCATCCCCTTTTATAATCCAAATGAGCCCCATGAACAAGGAAGACCAAAAATCACCATTAAAGACTCCACTCTTTCTTTCTCTAAACTTTCTTTTTTTAGGTATTAAACTAACCTACTCGACAGAGATTCTCTTTCTAAGAATTGTTCCACCCATCAAAGCCCTCTTTTAGAAACTTTTAGGAAGCCATTCTACCTGTCAAAGCCCTCTCTTAGGAGGCCATTTCACCTCTCCCTCTCTTAGGAAGCTATTCCACCTGTGAGATCACCAAATTCTACTATTTCATTCAAGCATCACATCAAAGCCCCATGGATACACCCTCATTATTTAAGAAGTAGGAAATTCTTCAATAACTGTTCATGTTCCTCTCTTACACTGCTTGTACACTTGGAGATCCTCTTTGGTGAAATTTTTGTCTTTAACAGAATTAGAATCACAACAGGCTTTGCCCTCAGACCCAACCATTCTAGGGTTACCCGGGTTTAGTCGTAACCCAATAGGGGCAACCACAAGGCGAGCCTAAATGCATGTTTTGGCCTCTCTCAGTGTTGAAATGACTGCCACGGACTCACCAGCTTTCATCACTCAACATGCTGCCACCTTATTTCTTGACAGATAGGATACTTGAGCCAATCAAAGGAGGCCACGAAGTCCGCACCTTCCATATGTGAAGGCCTATGACAAAAGAGCCCCAACAACTATCTAAATAATAAAGGAAAACTAAATTAACAATGAAATAAATCTAATAAAATAAAATTCTCTAAGGATTCAATTTCACCTAATCATGTCACTAAGCACCCATTAATCGCCTTAATTGTTTTGTCTAATTAAAGAAAAACTGAAATTTCCTAAACTTTCTAAAAGCCCCTCCCAACAGTCATTTAGAAATATCCTACATTAATTAGTAAACTATATTCCTATGTTTACTATTTAATTAGAATTCATGAGGTTTTAGGATTTCTTTAATCATAGTGGATATATTCCTATCCTACAAAGATTACGTTTCCCTATGATTGGCCTAGCATGTAAATCTTTATCTCGATAGTAATTTACGGCTTCCTAATTGACTAATTAGTTATCAATCAACTAAAAGTATTAACACCACATAGAATAAATAACATAATTTAGACAAGCACAACTAATTTTAATAAATGAAAAATTAAATCAACATAAATTAAGCTACATTGAAATACCTAGAACACTACCAATCAAGCCATGAACAAAATAAAAACTAATAAAATCAATATTTAAGCATTCTTAGAATATACAAAAAATTTAAAAAAATGGGAAAGAAATTACCAAAATGGAGGTGTCATACGCTCCAAAATCATCTTCCTCAATCTTCTTCTTCCTCCTCTATATAGCTCCAAAATGCTGTCTTTAATGGTGTTGTATTGAAAACAAAATTTTAAACCTAGAACAGAAACTTAATCCTAAAAGGAAAATCCTAAACTAATAATTTTTCTTTTTCTCCATTTTTCTCTTTGGGATCAACTTCTTCTCCCAAAAAAAAGGTCTGCAATGTGTCCGATGTTCTTCTTGCTACATGAGGAATGAATAAACCTATTTAGCACTTTTGACATGCGGCTGGGACATGTGACGAGTGTGGATTGGGGTTAGGCAAGCTAGGTGACATGGTAGTATAGTGTTAGGCGAGACGTGAGGGAGCACAAACATGGACAAGAGGCATGAGGCACGAGATCGCATGTTGGTGGAGTTATAGGATGTTTGGAAGGGTGGTGGGAACGGTTGGTTAGAATCACTTTTACTATAACATGTGAGAGCTTTATACTATAGTGATTTTTTACTTTTATTATAGCATGTGAGAGCTTTATACTATAGTGATTTTTTTATTATTCCTATAGCATATGAGAGCTTTACACTGTTTTATAGTTGAAAAAGTGATAGGAACCACTTTTGCCAAACACAAGGTTAGTGTACTTGACACTTGGATATTTGGCTAATAACTGTATGAAAATGGAGTTGATTAACCTCTTTTATTTAGTTAAATTGGCCTTGTGCTTGAGATTTTATTTTATCTTCTCTTATTTTAGCTATTTATTTAATTTTATTTAATTTTATTTTATTTGATTTTCTTATTTTAAATTATGTTTATTTTAATTAATTTTAGGATGCATTTGAATATATTTTTACTTAGTTTTCCCTCTAAATATTTTATTTCTACTCATTTGTGTAGGTGAACTTAAGAAAATGGGATAAAAAAGCAATATGAAAAGTAAAACAGGGGATTTTGGATAGTAAAAAACCATTGGGAGTAAAAAGAAGACAAAAGGGGGCAAAGTTTCTGAAGCTGGGCATTGCATCACCAAGAACTAAAGTTGTAGTGTCAATTTGTGTAACCAGGCCAGGGGCTAGGTTCTACAGCCCCAAAAACTCAACTGTAGCCTCAGACTTAGCATGTATTGGCACTGTAGTGCTTGAGGCATTCCCCTGGACTTCCTAGCTATGTGTTTTGAGGTTGCAACAGGAATAATTCTGTTGTAGCATTAAAACACGCATAAGACCTGATGGTGTAGGGCATAATCCTAAAAAAAAGACCTATAAAAAGGAAATACTAGGGTTTTCTTAGGGATTCTTGGAAGGGGCTGAAGGCATAATTAAAGAGAGAGAAATATAGTCATTTGTGCTATTTTTGGTTTCTATTTTTGAGAAGAACTCCCCCATTTGTAAATAAATAAAAAATTAATGTTAGTTTTTAGTTTTAAATTTAGTTTTTAATCTTGGTAAGTCATCTTTAATAAAATCAAGAGGAGACCATTTTTGGAACTTCAAGAAAGCAAATGAGGAGAAGAGATTTAGATTTTCTCCTAAAGTGTTTATTGTATTCTTTTTTCTCCTTTAATTTTTGTTGTTTTAATGACGTGTAAACTTTTTTAGATTTTGTTGCTGATTGTTGTTATGGATTGATTTGTTTCTATCTAGATGACTGATATAGCTTTACTTGAACTATGTTTTGAATATTTATTTATTTATGAAATTTCATTTTAATTCATTTGTTATCTAGTTTTAATGCTTTTGATTTACTTGATCAATAGACTAGATAATTTAAATATATGGAATTGACACATGGGGAAAGAGAATTTCATATATCAAATTTGAGTAACACAACCTAAGTAAAATTGCATTCAGGAGGTCGGCAATACGTAGGCAATCAATTATGAGGTGTGAATTTAAAAAGTGCATTCACATTTTAGTAGAAAAGGATATTGCTTTACATGTGTTTGCAAATTATCTCATTTAACGCTCGGAGAAGTAACAAAGTGAGATTAGAGCCTTGATTAAAAATTGAATGAAACTAATCAACAATTACTAAATTGAATAAAGGTAGGAATAGTAGAGAGAAGTCAACTCTCTAGAGCTTTTCTTTTCATTTTAGTTTCTAGTTTTCATTTTTATTTCTTTTATTGTTATTTTATTTTGATTTTGGTTGTCTTAATAATTAGAGTTAATTTAATTTCAATACTTATGACATTAAATACAATCTTCGAGGGATTCAACACTCTTACATAATCATTGTATTACTTGTAATGACCAGCGAACTTGCAGATAACAATGGTGCATGATGATTGGCTGTAGCCTGTTACAAGCTAATGGAAACACATGCTTTTTGGGAGTGATTTGCATGGGCACAATGAGGCAAGATGGCTGAGATCAGATGATCAGCTTCAAATGTGGATCAACTTTTCTCTTTGTTGCGCGAGAAAATTGGTCTAGACAGTTTCGAATTTGAATTTTTGATATTTTTTAAGCTTTCTTTTATATTTTTGCCTCTAAATTAATTCTAAATTGACACATTGCCCTTGTCACCTGTTTTACCTACACAAATGAGAAAAATAAATGATTAAAGGAGAAAATAAAATATAATAAAATTAGATTAAAGTCAAACCAAATCAAGAGTGTGTTTGAGAACATAGTTAGAACTATAGTTAGAACCAAAATATT